>CAUYLG010061711.1:0-38687 GCA_963573385.1 Cacajao melanocephalus | reverse complement strand
ATATAAACATATACATATATATACACACACACACATATATATATGATGGAATATATATATATGATGTGTGTATATATATATATATATATATATATATATACACACACACACACACACACACCACAGTATCTTTATCTACTGGTTGATTGATGGCCATTTGGGTTGATTCCATGATTCTGCAATTATGTGTGCAAGTATCTTTTTTGAATAATGATTTCTTTTTCTCTGGATTGCTGGATCAAATAGTAGTTCTCCTTTTAATCACATGGTTCATTTTCCTGGCTACCAGGCCCATGTTGGGCTAGGCAGGTGTCCACCAAGAGTCATCTCATTAGAACAAAAGAGACTCCTATCACCCAGGAAATTCCAAGGGATTTAGAAGCTCTGTGTCAGAAAAAGGGGGTCAAGGACCAAATGTTAAAAAATTCTAGCACCCCTATCTATAAGGGTATTAGGAGCTCTGTCTCAGGAACTGAAGCAGAAGCTAAGCATTAGACCAAAAAATTCTAGCACTCCTATCACTCAGGAAATTACAGGGATTTTAGGAGCTCTGTGCCAGGGAAAGGGGATAGAGACCAATATTATATGTCTTATTATTTCACAAGTGAGGGTTACAAAGATGGCAGCGACCTATCGCATAGATTACTCAAGTAACACTATAATTCATTTATCTGTGTCTCAACCCAGTCAAGGTCTCCCTGCCGACATATTCAAAGCTCAGAAAACTATATATAAACTTGATGAACAAATGCTGGACCTACCATGACCTTGACCAACCTTGGGATTTCTGTTGAATGATAAATCATTTTCCTATCATTGTTCAGTAATAGGGCTTAAAGCTGAAGGGCACATAAAGGAAAGGATTTTATACCTAATTCAACGTTTACTAAGGCCTGTGATTCAGTGGGGTATGCAGCACATCTTTAAATAACTCTCCTACAAGATGCCATGGAGGGAGCTGCAGCTTAATTAGCTCCAAATTCATACATTGATAAGTAGAGAGACAGTATTTGAACCATGTCACTAACATCAGCTTAGGGGCAACCCTGCTGCACACTCCAACCAGAGCTCAACCCTGGTGGTTGGCGAGAACCAGGAGGGGACCGAGAAGGAGCCAATGGGTGAACTTCTTGGCTTTTTATTCTTTTTTTTTTTTTCTCTCTCTGAATAAATATCACTTTTTGAGGCCAAAAAAAAAAAAAGGTGGGGAACCATGGATATTTTAAGCATCCTTTTATTTGGGAGTAGTTTCTCGTCCCAGGTTGCTTCTTCCAAACATACTGATCCAGTTCCCTAATCTACTCACGTCCAGGCCCAGGGCTTTTCCACCCCAACCCAATTCTTCTGAAAGTGATTAAAAGGTCTATAATATATCACTCAATCTCATTTGCTGGATCAAATCTAGAGGGAGAACTGTTGAGTAAGGTGACCCAGGGGACCGTCCCTAGGTGGGGAGCAAGGGAAAGAAAATAGCCATTTTCACATTGTTTTGTGTAGGATTTATTGATTCAGGAAAACAAACACAAAATTTTGAATCAAATTACTCAGAGGATGATTACCAGACGCTGTGAAGGGTAGTAGGGGGCTGGAGAGGAGGTGGGAATTATTAATGGGTACAAAAAATAATAATTAGAAAGAATGAGGTCCAGGAGCGGAGGCTCATGCCTGTAATCCCAATACTTTGGGAGGCTGAGGTGGGTGGATTGCCTGATGTCAGGAGTTCCAGACCAGCCTGGCCAACATGGTGAAACCCCGTCTCTACTAAAAAACAAGATGGCTGGGAGTGGTGGTGGACACCTGTAATCCCAGCTACTCGCGAGGCTGAGACAGGAGAATCGCTTGAACCCAGGAGGCAGAAGTTGTAGTGAGCCAAGATCGCACCAGTGCACTCCAGCCTGGGTGAGAGGGCAAAACTCCGTCTGAAAAAAACAGAAAAGAGTGAATGAGCAAGATCTGCTATCTGATCACACAACAGGGTGACTATAGTCAATAATAACTTAATTGTGCATTTTAAAATAACTAAAATAGTGTAATTGGATTGTTTGTAACACAAAGGGTAAATGCTTGAGGGGATGATACCTTATTCTCCGTTTTGTAGTTATTTCACATTGCATGCCTGTATCAAAACATCTCATGTACCCCAAAAATATGTACAAGCACTATGTACCCACAAAAATTTTTAAAGAGGAAAAAAAATTTTTTTTGATTACTTGGAAACTTCTCCACAAAAATGTTTTAATCCTCCCTTATTTTGTTCTTTTCATCACAATAAACTTAGAATATGAGAACATGAAGCTATAAGAACTATGGTTATTGAAAAGCTAGAACTCTTATAATGTACTGATAATTTCAGAAGAGGGTTCCTGCATTGCCAGCTTCTGCTGTTTTCTTCATTCTCTGAATAATGAGCACCTATTTAGCCACAATCACAAATATGAAGGAAGAACCATGATATTTAACTCCTCCCTGCCCAGTATCTTCTCAGTCTACAAACTGAAATCATCCTACATAGATGTAGATTTAAAAATTGGCATTCTGTAGACTTCTTGTATCTGTGGATTCCTTCTTCTCTCCACCTGAGCACATCCTTGCTTACGTCTAAACTAAGCGTCTGCCATCCCCATCAAAGTGCATTGTCTTTGCAAGAGCAACCATCGCCTTCTCAGTCATTTCTCCCATGTTTGAAACCACTGTGTATCTCTACCCACCTGAATGTGGCCTCATCAGGTATTTGAAGAAGATTCAACCTTGTAAAATAACCATAGTGATGAGGACTCCAGCCCATCTCCCAAAGAGCTCCAGAGGGAGGGAGGAAATTATTTTTCTAGTGCAAGTCACAATACTTGGCCCTTTTTGTACATTGCCTTAGTTAAATCTCACAAACCCCTGTGAGAAGTCAGCTATTACTGTACCCATTTTACAGGTGATGAAGGTGAAAGGATACAGAACGTGCCCAAGATTACACAAATTGCAAATGATAGAACCAGCAGTCAAACTCAATTTTCTCTGGATTGCAAAACCTATGCTTGTTGTCCTCTGAGATTCTGCCTCTTTAAGAAAGTGATGGATGGTAACCTGTAATATCACACCCTGCCTCTCAAATCGAAAAGGGGCCTGACGTACCTTTTGTGGAAGCCTCAGGGACTGGTGTCAGTGCTTATATACCAACATAAATGCACACATATTCAGACAGAACAAGAGAAAGAGAGACTGACCTTTCTCTCCTTAGGGGCACCATGACCCCCTACACTGGAGCACTCAGTGTTCTTTGACTGTAAGAAGCAGAAAGCCACTCTAGTTAATTTAAGGATTAGTGTATTTGAGAGAACACTAGGTAATTCATAGAATCAAAGACAACAAGAAGGTCAGGAATATCAGGTCAGTACCAGGGATCTCAGATTTTTTTTTTTTTGAGCACTCTAATCAAATTGACTTGTCTTCATTCACCTTCCATTTATATTCCACTGCACTTATAATTCAGATTCCTGAGAGACTGAGTCTGGCCAACCTGTAAGATCATGCACCTACCCAGGAGCAGGGTACTGGAATTGATGTCCCCCAGGGCCATATGAAAACGCAGTAGACACAGTTCTCCAAAGAAAAGGAAGGGTGCTGTTACCAAGGGAAGGGGGATAAATAGATGCTGGGTGAGATAACAACAGATGCTTGTACCCACACTCTACCCTTTGCTCTAGGAAGTAAGCCTAGTGATTAGGGAAGCTAACCTTTGGTCCTTGGCTTAAGTGTCAACTAGGGAGTGATATTTTTCAAAAGATATAGAACCAAAATTTGTGGGGTTTTCAGGCCCTGTTTTTGTCAAATGACTTACCATCACCAATGTCCTCAGGTCTTCCTGTTGTCCCGCTAGGCATCTTTGATGGGTTCAATTAATGGATATTTCTAATTGTAACCTTACACTGCCTGTTAAACATCTATGCCCTTGCTCTGGTCATGACACAGCCAAGAAGTAGCCAATCATAGGCTCCTTTCTCCTTCTGACCATGCCTGAAGTCCAGCCATTGATCCAGTCCCTTAATCAATGATAAGAACGATGCTCAAACCATTCTGTGACTGTGCAAGGTCATCTTGAGTAGCAGCGCCCAATCCTTCCAGATCTCTAAAGTAGGAAAATACTTTTCTTGGTGAGTTACTTGGTTGAACAAGTGAAGTCTTCATGGTCCTGATGAAAACCTAACCTCCAGTTTACTGTTTGGCTGAGTTTCTGTGATGACCGTCTGCTCTGGACCCACAGACAGCTGCCCAGCAGGGGCAAAAAAAGAGGGTCTGTGGAGGACATGGCAGATCATCAGACAGTGGGAACACCAAGTCACAGAGTTCCTGCAGCTCTGTGTCCTGTGCAGACAAAGCCACTCACTCTCCTCCTGCCTTTATGGAAAGCAGTAGGAAATGTTACTTTGTTTTTGTCAAACCCCCAAAAGGAGAAACTGCTCCACGTAGTCCAAGAGAGAGTATAGTAAGTGTTGCACATAGAGACCACATTAATGGCTAACACCTGTTTTATTTGCAACTCACAATTTTTCTAGTTAAAAAGAGTTCAGAGCCTGACCTGCAAACTATGTGGGGAGATGAAACAATGAGATGCTCACTCTCAATGTGCCTGGCTTGATGGAGTAGCTTCATTCCTAAAAGTGTATTCTCTAGATCAATATCAATCTCCAGTGACTATTGACTTTACAGCACAGTTCCAGTATTGCTTTATCTTTACAGAGTAAAATTTTATTATTAGAGGCTTCTAATCCTTTAGCTTGAAGTGTCTCTATTCCTGCACTTCAGTTTTTCTGCCAAAGAAAAGCATTTTATGAGAAAAAGCTAAATTACTAAGTATATTCATGTGCCATTGCTCCTAACCCTCACAAGAGCGCCATCATGCTGTGATTTTCCCCTATTTTAAAGATTGGACAACTGAGGTACAAGGCCTCATTCCTAGTGAAAAAATACACAGGGGCTCAACCCATGTCTTCTGATGGGACTGACCTCTATCTTCAATGGGGTGTTTGTGAAATGTTTGTGTGTGTTTACATCTATATTTATTTACTTTGATTATTATTTTTTATTGTACTTTAAGTTCTGGGATACATATGCAGACATGCAGTTTTGTTACATAGGTATACACGTGTCGTAGTGGTTTGCTGCACCCATCAACCCGTCATCGACATTAGGTATTTCTCCTAATGCTGTCCCTCCCTGCCTCTCCATGAGGCAGAAGTTCCTTGGTCCAGTCCTGCAGACCTCCTGCCCAGATCCCATCCGGTAGCCGCTGCACCTCTACCCCAGCAGCTGTGACTTTGTCTGATCACACGGCACAGCCACTGCTTTTCCTGGGGGATTGCCCTTTGCTAATTGCTCAAGAGGCTACACTCCCACCTCACCCCAGCAGAAGCCCACAGCCAGTGACTAACACATACATGTCAAGACGCATGAGTGGCTGATCTTCTTGCCTCTAGTGGAACTAATTTTGTTGTGAGATTCATACTCCAGTGCTTTTCTATGGGCTCAGACAGAAGCAATCTGCTGGAAAGCCAAAAGCCTTGCTTAGACATTTGTTTCAGCTCTATCCCACTTTCCTCCTTCTTCTTTTCTGGGGACTATATCCTCAGGAAAGCACTAGAAGTAGACTCTCCATCTCAGGCTGTGTCTAAGGGAACCCAGCAGAAGAGTTACAAATTTTTAGTTTCTGGGAAAAAAAATCTGTATTTTACGTTTTCTCTCATTCAGATTGGGCCTTCCCCTAAAATTATTAAACAAAATCAGCAAGATCTGTCTTTGCAGGATTTTGTTTGTACTGAGGGTAAGGAAACAGTGATCTCTTAAAATATTCAGGACTATTCAAATAACCACATGTGCATCGCCAGTTTCCCAACACTATAGCTCTAAACCAGTCTGTGTGTGTGTGTGTGTGCGTGTATGTGTGTGTGTGCGTGTATATATGTGTGTGTGCGTGTGTGTATGTGAACATCACACCCACTGACAGGAGTTATGAGTTTTTGCTTTTGAGTAGTGATGTGAACCTAAGTGTGAGTTGCATTGAAAACTAATGCACTCCCTGCCTGATCATTTTCACAGAGCCTTTGGTGAGGTTGATTTGAGCCTGTTGGATAATTATGTTTTTTAAAAATCTAAGCATCCCTTTATACATTGCGATTTCTGTTTGCAAGTTTCACTTCAAGTTTACTGAACCATTTAATTAACTTAAGTGTTTAAACTTCTAGAGGTGTTGATTGATTCTAATCAGTATTTTCTGCTACTCTAATTGAAGGCTTCCTCTCTTGGACTATTGTCAGTGAAGCAAAAAAAAAAATTTTTTTTTTAAATGAAAGCCACAAAATGTTGTTCAGTCTTTGGCATAATCTAACACAAATTTAGTTGGGCCCATAATTGCATGAACTTCAGGAGGCCAGAAGAGAGCCAATTTCTCTGTTTTCCTGAAGCTGCAGAGCCAGCCCAGGAAGAGAGACTGTGCTGTAGGCACTGGGAGAACTTGCAACCTCTGGCCGGGACTTAGACTCTAAGCCAAACCACTTTCAGGTTTGGCAGTTTTCACTCTTCCTGGAAACTCAGTGGGGGATGTTAGGCAGGGACCCTTACCACCCAGAGGAAATGATGTTCTCCTTTCATAGCTCTTCTTTTCTCAGAAAAACAAAAAATTATCCCCAAACTCCCACCTCCTGTGGTAACACCCCAAAGGAAGACTTAGTCCCTAGAATAAGAGCTGCCCAACGTTGAGTAGGTCTTTCTGCTGCTGGTGAGAAGTCAGGCTTCTAAACTCCAGGTGTTCAGACAACCAGGTGTTGGGTTTATCTGTCCTTTAGAATTGCTCTGGAGAGAGCAAGAGGGGAGCCCTGTCAAAACAGCTCAAGGAGCTCTTCCAACCTGCAGGCACCTGAGACATGGCCCCACAGCCACTCCCCAACTTCAGCTTTTGAAGACCAGGTTTTCTGCTGCCTTCAAAAATATTTTCTGGCAAGCTGACTTTGGTCCCTCCTGAGACACTTCTGTTCTCGTTGACTTCTGTTCAGCACAAAATAATGTATTATGGATATTGCATTTTTCTGCTAAGAAAATGTCGGCTGCTAAACTAGATCAAACCGCCCTCCAGTTCTTCGGTGCTGACTCATTTTAATTATTGAACTTTTCTCCCTGGAAAGTACACTCTGTGCTGTTTGTCGAGAAACTGGCAGTTTTAACACAATTTGGAAACTTTTCATAAATTGATCACCCCAGGAAAATAGGCAGCTGATCACCAGAGAAATTCTGCAGTTCAGATTAGTTTGCTGGGTGATGACACTGAAGAAGTGAAATGTGTGGGGTTTTCTCCCTACCACCCACTCCACCTCCTTGGCTCCTCACAAGACAGTGCCACTGCATACAGCAAGGAGCGACTGTTTTCTGCGTACTTCTGTGTACTGAGGGGTCCAGTTGTAGATCGCCAGCTTACCTAAGCGATATAATCCCTGACTCACTCTCCAAATTTGTGTCTTACCTCCCTCTCATTCATTCATTCCCTTCCACCCAAACTTAGCTTCTTTCTACCTTGGAAACACTCCAAGCCACTCCCTACCTTAGGCCATTTGCATATGCTATTCTGTCTAGTAAGTTTCACTTCTAGTCTAGGTCGGTTTGCAAGCCTGGCTGTATGTTAGAATAATTTTAAGCTTCATCTTGAGGTCAATGAAATTTCAACCTCTGGAGGTGGGGTCCACCATCTATTTTTAAAAGCTGTAGGTGATATTCATGCACTTCAAAGGTCGTGAGTCATCACTTTAAATCTTCATGCGGCTGGGTCCTCCCATTGTTCATGTCTGGGCACCAAGATCCCTTCCCAGAGAAGCATTTCCTAACCATCCTCTCTGAAGTAGCCTGAACTCTAACCCCCAGAACTCTGTACCACTCACCGATTTTATTATCTCTATAGTACTCACCACTCTCTAAAGTTAGCTTTTCTATTTTTTATTTATTGTCTTCCCCACTGTAATTCAAGCTTCAAAAGAGGGATTTTGTTCATCTTGTTGACTTCTGTCTCAGGACAACTGCCTGATACATAGTAAGTGCTCAAAATATATTTGCTAGATGAGCAAGTAAATGAATAGATGGATATAGGAATGAATAGATGAATGAATGAGTTTCTGCCCTTAGAGCCTGTATTAGTCAGGGTTCTCTGAAGAGATAGAACTCATAAGATAGATGCATATATGAAGGGGAGTTTATTAAGGTGTATTGACTCACATGATCACAAGGCAAAGTCCCACAATAGACCGTCTGCAAGCTGAGGAGCAAGGAAGCCAGTCCGAGTCCCAAGATCTCAAAAGTAGTGAAGCCAACAGCATAACCTTCAGTCTGTGGCTGAAGGTCCGAGGGCCCCTGGCAAACCACTGGTTTAAGTCCAAGAGTCCAAAAGCTGAAGAACTTGCAGTACAATGTTCAACGGCAGGAAGCATCCAGCCCGGGAGAAGGATGAGGGCCAGAAGACTCAGCAAGTCTAGTCCTTCCACCTTCTTCTGCCTGCTTTGTTCTAGCCACACTGGCAGCTGATTAGATGGTGCCCACTCAGATTGAGGGTGGGTCTGCCTCTCCCAGTCCAGTGACTCAACTGTTAATCTCCTTTGGCAACACCCTCACAGCCATGCCCAGGAACAGTACTTTGCATCCTTCAATCCAATCAAGTTACCACTCAATATTAACCACCACAGAGTCCAAGTTACTATTTTTGATACTATACTTCACTTGATAAGAGCTGCCACCCAGTACACCTGGGGAAAAATATACTTGCTCTACAGACATTTTTAATTTCAGTTCCTCAACATGAGGATGCAGAAAATGTTGATAAACAACAACTAATTTATTTAACTACAAACTGTCACAAGTTGCATATTGACAATGAAAATTCTGTGAAAGTCTAAGCGTTCAATGCCTCTCCTTCCATGTGTCCCATCAGCATGGCCATCAGAGTAGCAAGCCAACGCTTTGCCATCCAGCAACTGTGCCCTCCCCACCCAGGGCCAAGCCATAGTGGAGGCATGAGAGCTCTTTTCTCTCCCTCTGTATTTGCTCTCCCTCCTTTTGAAGCTTCTGAGAGAAGCATTTAAATAACACCCTGGTCTTCAACAGACTCCGATTGAAAGGACTACTGGAGCCTACTTGTAATCACTGAAGCAGCAAAGAGAGATCATGTCTTTCATGATTTTCTTCCACTTTTAGTGCCATCTTTCACTCACTTCTACTTCCAGATCCTTCCTGGGTTGGTGTCCTGCTTCCAGTGTCTCCATGAGTGTCTTATCCCCTCAAGTGCCTTTACTATGAATTGCCAGCAGCTCATCCTTTGACCAAGAAGTGTCCCAGTTTGGAGAAGCCTGAAGAGTTCTAGGAATCACCACCTCTGTGTTTCTCTTACTCAGAGCTACCTCTAGTTTTTCTATAAAAACCAAATCATTATTCTCCAAAACAGAAAAAAGGTACAGCTTCAAATTTGGCCATGAGGTATTCCAGAAGGAATTCCATTTTCCCGATTAAGGATAGGAAATGAGAAACACACACACACACACACACACACACACACTCATCCACTTTCCTTCCCTATACAACTGCTCAGCAGGCACAATGCCTGTGTTAATTCACACATGTATAATATATTTATCCATTTCCCTTCCCTGGAAAGTGGATGAATAATGACAGACTCTGCCGTTTCCTACCATTTTGGCTATTTATGCACATCAGCAAGTGTGTTTCTGCTTCAGGGAACCAAGGGATATTTCTGGTGACCTGTGAGAGCTAATTCACCTTCAGGAGATGAGTAGCCAAATATTTACACCTTATCAGAGTCTGACTCATTCTCCACCATTGCAAATATGTGTCACAGTGCCTAAGCTTAAGCTGGGTATCAGGGACATCTAAGGTCCCAGACTGACTCTGCAGTCCAGAGGATTCAGCAATTTGATTTTAGCAGAATCTCTATAAAGAGAATGCTCAGGGAGCCTGGCCCACACTAACCTTATAATCCAGGACAGTTCTCTGAGCATACACAGAAGGCTTCTGGACCCCTAAGAAGTAGTCTGACCATTCATTCATATAATAAATATTTATTAAGCACCTAGCATGTTGCTTCTATGAGAATCTAGGCACCGAGGAACAACAGGGAACAAAAAAGGAACAAAAACTCTTTTGTAATGGAACTTATAGAATAGACAGACAATAGGCAAATATGTAAAATCTATAGGGATAAAATAGTGACAAGTGCTGTGGGTAACATAAAGTAGGAGATGAGTTATAGGAAAAGGCGTCCAGTGTGGGGTGGGGGTTGCGGTGTTAAATGAGGCAGTCAGGGAAGGCCTCAGTTAGAATGCGGCATGTGAACAAAGACCTAAAGGAGATGGAAAGGCCAGCTTGCAAGTTTCTAGGTAGAGAGGCTTCCAATCCTCAGGCAGGAGTGTGCCTGGTGTGTGGCAAGACCATTGTAGCTGGAACCTATGTGTTAGGAGAGTGTAGATAGGATCAAAGAAGTTGGCTAATGTGAATCCTGAAGGTTTAGGGGACTGGATCAGGATATGGGTTTTCTTCTAAGTGTGATAGGGGTCATCAGAGTTCTTCAAGCAGGGGAGTGGCATGATCTGATTTCGCTTTTAGCAGGCTTTTTCTGGCTGTTGGCCAAGAGGAGACCACAAGGGGCAAAGGCCCAGGCAGGGAGGCCTATTAGGAGACCACTACAGTCGTCTGGGAACGAGATGCTGGCAGCTTGAACCAGGGCAGCAGCAGCAAAGGGAGAGAGAAGCAATTGGATTCTGCATACATTTTGAAGGGAGAGCCAACTCAAGTTGCCGCTAGACTTGGTATGCTATGGAGAAAAAGGGAAGAGTCAGGGTTTAGAGCCACAAAAAGGAACAGATTCCATGAGAGCCCATTTCTGGCAAATGGGTTTACCCAGGAACCAAATGCAGACCAGATGGACAGTTAGGTGAGCACAGAATTATGACAGAGTAATTCATCTCACCGGCAGCAGCTTTCACTTACAGAGCGCTGAGTACATGCCAGGCCCTGCGTTAAGCATGAGCTCACATACTCCGTTTCCTCTCCCAAAAGCCCAGTGCTAAACATACCATCGTCCCCATAAATGAGGAGCTTGAGGCTCAGAGCAAAGTGACTTGTCCAGCGCTGCACAGCCTCTCAGTGCTGGAACCATGAATTCAGCCAGGCCTGTCTGCCACGCACTCACCACTGTGCTACCCGATTCCTACTCAAAATGCTTTTTAACCACACTCAAGAAAACTTATGGATTATTCTTTTTCCTCTAGGGCTTTTTCAACTGCTTAACCAAAATTCTAGACTGAAAAACAACTCCTGCCTTGCACAGTGGCAGAGACACCTGGTCAAATTCTGTCTCTCTGGCCTTTTCTTTTCTCCATCTCTACCTGTCACCTACGCCCTCCGTCAACAGCTCAGCAGTGGCTTCACAGCTATTGTTACATCCATTTTGTTCAAAAGAGTCCTCCCCCTTAAGGTTTTCGAGACACCCTGGATGACCTGTGGGGTTTAGAGAGCACCTTGCTCTTATGTGCAGTGAGTTTACATCATATGGGTGGCTTTAAGACTTTTTTTTTTTCAAATGAATTACCCCAATAAGGATGCCGTTTTCTGTCATCTCCAGGTGTGAGGAATTCATATTTGTCAGCCTATGGTACTCACTATATTTTCCATGTTTGTTCAGAAAAATGCTTGCTGAGGGTCCTCTATGTGCCAAGCACTGTTTTAGAAAATGCAGTAGTGACCAAACTAGACCCAGCTCCTTCTCCCATGAGGCTAGTAGACTGGTGGGGCAGCCAGAGGTTAAACTAAGGAACCCCTCTGTTCCTTAGTTCAGGGTGAGGGTTTGTGTTCTAAAAGGAAGAAACATTGGCCTCTGTGTATATATAGGAGCCAGGCCTCACCTGGGAGGTGAGAGAAAGCGTCCCTGAAGAAATGGTGAGTAGGCTGCTATCTGAAGGATGAGCAGCTCTCCCAGGATAGAAGACGGAGAAAGGTATGAGTGGTCCACATGGAAGCTTTGTAATAAGGGAAAACATAGGAAGTTTGAGGAACAAAGAAAGCAAGTCAAAGCTTGATGCAAAATGAGCTGGAGAATTGGAAAGAACCGCAAAGACCTTCCTTAAGAATATTGATCTTTAGCCAAAGAGGAATAGAATCCACCACTACAGGGATGAATGAAAAGAAAGATGTGATAAATTTTCTTTTCTTGTTTCTTTTCCTTTCTCTTCTTTTGAGACAGAGTCTTGCTCTGTTGCCCAGACTGGAGTGCAGTGGCACAATCTCAGCTTACTGCAACCTCCAGCTTCTGGGTTCAAGCAATTTTCCTGCCTCAGCCTTCCTTATAGCTGGGATTACAGGTGTGTGCCATCACGCCAGGCTAATTTTTGTATTTTTAGTATAGATGGGGTTTTTCCACATTGGCCAGGCTGGTCTCAAACTCATGACCTCAGGTGATCTGCCACCTTAGCCTCCCAAAGTGCTGGGATTACAGGCGTGAGCTACCGTGCCTGGCTGTGATAGATTTTCATTTGAAAAGATGACTCTGACTACACTGTAGAAGATAAGAGTGGATGGGCAAGGTGGACAGAAGAGACCGCTGACTAGATTATTGCACTGTCTGCACTCACATGATGATCTTATTTTCCACTGAATTTGCCTGGACATAGAATCTTAGCATATCTGACCAGGAAGAGATCTTAGAGAGCATTCCTCTAGTTCAGCTACATTATTTTATGGATGAAAAATTTGGCCTACAGAGAAACACTTGCCCAAGACCACAGGGCTACTTAAATTACAAAGTCAGCTCTCAAACCAAGGTCTTTTGACTTAAAGCCTTGTGCTTGTAACCATTGTTTCAGTTACGTGCATTTACGTGAAGCCTGGACTCTTTCAAAGCATTGATTGTGTCATATTTAGCATAGAATCTCCACTGTTTGGTGGAAGTAGCAACTCAGTATATGTTGAAAGGATGAATACAGAGATGGGTGGATAAATGGCTGGAAGGATAGGTGGTTAGATGCATGGATGATGGGTGGATGATGGATGAATGAATGATAGATGCATGCATGCATTGATGGATGGATGGGTGGGTGGATGGATGGATGGATGGATGGACGGATGGACGGACGGATGGGTAGGTACATGGACAGATGGATTTGAAAGAATACCTTTTCTTTTGCAATCCACAAGCTTCCATAGAAACAGTGGAAAAAGAAATCATTTTTTCCTTTAGTGAGAACTATACTTCATAACCTTTCTCAAGTCATGGCAACCACTCTTGGGCCACAGCATCAGTGTGACCTCATAGGACATCATTTCTTATCCAAGTCTCTGCCTGGGAACCTCAGTCCCTGAAAGAAGGTGATAAACTTACTGCAGTTGTTTGGAATGGCAAGCAGCCTGGGACCGGTTAGGTCATGCACTGACTCCTTATTTTTCCTGGAAAGGAGCCTAGCTTGCTAACTGTCCACATTGAATTTTAAAAACTTTAATTAGGTCACCACAAAGGTTTGTCTCTTTTAATGGCAGAAAGCCCAGTTTCCTAAATGTTTCCTCAGGAGTCCATCCTTTGCCACCCCACGACTCTTGTACATCCCACACCTCATTAAGGGAGGACCCTGAATGGAATGCTAATGAAATATTATCTTGAGTGACAGCAGCATGGAGATGCTCAGAAAATGGCTCAGAGACTATTGCCAAAACATACCCTTGACACATATGCTTTCATTTTATTCTCAAAACAATATGGAGGGGAGAATGAGGCCTTATCTCAATTTTGTAAACAAAGAGAATGAGACCACAGAGGCTAAGGGGCTTGCCCACCCCAGGGCCAATACACAGACTCAGATCTGCTAGGGACACTCCCAGTTTGGAATATCATTATCTTTCCATGGACTATCATCTGGAATATCATTATCTTTCCATGGAAAGATAATGATATTCCAAATGTGCTGACTTCCTAGTTGGAGTTACTAGAACATAATCACGATCACTGATGAACAAAGAAAACATCTTCTTCATCAGCCAACATCTGTTGATTACCTATTATGCACAGTCAAGAGGCTTATCTCAGGCCAAATGGACATTCCTCTTTGCCCTTAGAGCATAAAACTAGGGACCTCATTCAAGTCCCCAGTCAGCTACTTTCTCTACAATACGACCTGGAGAAAGACACTTAACCTCCCTGAGCTTCAGTCTCCTCTGCTAAATGGGCACAGTAATGTGTATACAACAAACTCCCAGCAGGATACACATAGGACACTCAAAATGGAATTATTTGAGGACAGTGTATTACAAAAACACCATTCACAAAGGCATGGGTATAAGGAAGCCACCAGAGATAATGCCCTAACCCGGAGATAGAAAGAGCCTGGCTGCTAGTACTCCAAGGTCTAAAGAGACAAAGGGAAGGAGAGGTTATAGGAACTGGAAGGGGAGAGATTCTTGTAGAGTTGGCATCCCTGAGAGACGCAGGGACCTTTGGGACACAGCCAGCCTGAGACAATTTCACAGAGCAGGAACCAGGGTAGAAGGGCCCTGATCTCCCTGTTCACCTCCCTCCGGTTTCCTTCCAGGGTGGCCATGGCAGAAACCTTTGATAGCCAGAGGTATGGAGCCAGTGAGTGACACCACGCACACAGTGGGTCTCCTCAGGCAGAGTAGAGAAAAAAGGAGAGGGAGTCTGGGGTGCAGGTGGAAGCCACCATCACACCGCACCTGCTCTGTCTTCATGAAAGTGATCTCATAAAGGTAGAGATTCTCTGTAAAAGAGAAAATGTCAACTAGTAAACAAAATTATCTACAAGCCCAAGAATAAGAATTACCTGTCATCTGCCTTCTATTAGCTATCTAGTGGGCCACCAAGGAGCGGATAAGAGTGTTTGAAAAGCAGAGGCCCAGTAGTTCAAGGCAAGGTCATGTAAAGGGCTCCGGATCTAGGAATGCTGGATCTGAATCTGCATCTACTGCCTGCTAGCTGAGTAGTCACGACAAGTCTCTCAACCACTCTTGGCCTCTGTGCTCTCATCTGGAATGCAGGGACCATAATATCTATCTTGCACAGTGCTGTGAGGTTCAAAGGGAATAGAATAGGAAACTCACAATGCATGGCACATAATAGGTGCTCAAGAAGTATATTGTGAAGTGAATAAATGAATGATTTTTAGGATCCCTTCTGGCTCTCAGATGGTAGGGGTCTGATTCTCTAGTCTGGTTGGCAGGTTCTGAGAAGCATTTGTGACATCTGGGTAAGGTGCCAAGCTGAGGGCAAGACCCAGGGCAGGATGGGGTGGCCAGAGGTACACATGGTGACTACAACATCCACAGAAAGAGGTTCTGAGTGGAGACAATGTGTCTGACAACTGTCTCTAGTCATATAACCTTCTGTAGACTGTGGCTGCCTCTAAGTAAATGGAATGTGAATGTAAGCTAGAAACTGTAATAGAATGTCTAATTTGTCAAAATAGGATTTTTCTGGCAATACATTACAAATGACTGTGAAATTGCTTTTTTGGCCAGTTACCAAATATGGGTGAATAATTGAGAATTAACTATTATAAGACTTTCATTTGGAGATATAAATAATATTTAAAGGATTAAGAACTTGAGGGAAGGAAGCTGACATTTGTGAGTATCATGGGATCCTACCAGCTCATATATTAAAGATCCCAACCTTCACAGAGCTTACTGAGCAGAGGTAAACAAATAAGAAACAAGAGACATAATAAAAGTAAATAAATTCAAGTGTCATGGGTTGGATTGTGTCCTCCAAAAAGAAATGTTGCAGTCCTAAACCCCAGAGCCTCTGAACGTGACCTTATTTGGAACCAGGGCCTTTACAGATGTGCTCAGTCAAGTTCAAATGAAGTCATACTGAATTAAGGTGGGCCCTGATCCAGTAACTGATGTCCTTATGGAAAGAGGGAAGTTTGGGCACAGACAGAAGGCAACCATGTGAAGACAGAGGCAGAGGCTAGAGTGATAGTGCTGGCAACCACCAGAAGCTAGAGGAGAGCATGGAACAGATCTTCCTCTGAGACTCCAGAAGGAAACAACCCTGCCAGCACTTTGATATCAGACTTTTGAAAAAGCAATTCTATGTATTTTTAAAAAATTTTTAAGTTCTGGGATACACGTGCAGGGCACACAAGTTTGTTACATAGGCATACGTGTGCTATGGTGGTTTGCTGTACCTATCGACCCATCACCTAGGTATTAAGCCCTGCATGCATTAGTTATTTATCCTGATGCTCTCCCTCCCTGCTCCCTTTGCCCCCAACAGGCCCCAGGGTGTGTAGTTCCCCTCCCTGTGTCCATGTGTTCTCATTGTTCAGCTCCCACCTAGGAGTGAGAACATGCGGTGTTTGGTTTTCTGTTCCTGAGTTAGTTTGCTGAGGATAATGACTTCCAGCTCCATCCATGTCCCTCAGTGTGTGGTGTTCTGGCAGCCCCAGGAACCAACCACTTATGGAGTGTTAGGCGAGTCTAGGTGCTGCCATCAAAATCAATCCAGAGAACAGGTGAGAAGGATTAGGAAGGAGAGGCCGGACAGGCAAGGAAGGCATGGAGTCGTTGGGACAGGCTTCATGGAGAAGGTGAGACGTGAGCAGATGGAAGGCTGTGAGAGAGCAAGGCAGGCACAGGTGGGGAAGAATGTGGCAGCAGAGGAAGCAGGTGCCATGGAGGCCTATGGAATTGTGCCATGTTCAAGGAGCACCAAGAAGGCCAATGTGGTCACAGTGTGAGCAAATGGAGATGGGAGAAGGGGCCAGAGATGGTATCGGACAAAACCCAGGGGTCTTGTCAGCCATTGCCAGGATTCCGCTCTTACTCTGAGTGGGGTGGGGAGCTTTGGGAGGGTCTATGAGCAGTGCAGTGACATGCTCTGAAGTATGACTTAAAACACTCCTTCTGGCTGCTGCACTGAGGACAGATGGAAGCAAGACAAGGACAGCAGGGAGACCTGTTAGGAGGCCACTGCAGCAACCCAGCTAAGACTACTTCATTGATGGGGACATTCACCAGTTTTCCAAGGACACGCTCCTGTTGCAGAGGCAGAGCTGAGATTCCCAATCTGGTTCTCTCTGCAGCATCATGGGGCCTACCACCTGATGGCCAGGCCTCCTCCCTCCAGCACCATGATGCAAACACTCTGAGATCTTGAAAGGAAGGAAGGAAAGTACTTTGCATGCCTTCCGCGCTCCCTTGCCGTCAACTCTGATGTCTACCCCATGGGGACGTTGCAAGAGTCAAATGAAGGAACAGCTGTGGAAGCATTTTTGAAAAAGCATGAAGCATTAGATAAATGCAAGAGATTATAATTAATACTAATAACAGTCGCCTCTCTCTTTATCCTGCAACTGTCTGCTTATAAATACCACCAAAACAATGTCTCATGAAGAGATGATTGATACCCACATGGGGATGAAGTTGGTGTACACATCTGCTGGGGAGAATTTTTCATTTAATAGATTTCATTGTAACAAGATCAGCAATGCCCTGTTACCATGGACCATCTGTTGGGACATGCAAGTAGCCTTGTCATGCAGAAATGGACCGTCAAAGGGAACAGCAGTCTACCAACATGCAATAAAGCATTAGATTTTTTCTGTATTTTTAAAATGATGACTTTTTTTTTATGCTGTGGAGGGATGTCTTGGCTGAAGCTAAGCAAAGATTGGGATAAGCAAACACCTGCTGGCAGATAGGCATTTGCAGGAATTAGTAGGTCTGGGCGCCGTGTATGTCTCTGGTTGTAAGAAAGGGAGGAGATTAGTTCAAAGAAAACTAGAAAGAACTATGGAGGCTCCTCAAAAATAAAAACACCTTACTATCCAGCAACCCCACTTCTGGGTATATACCCAAACAAAATAATATTTTTTTATTTGGAAACAGAGTTTTGTCCAGCGACCTTGAGAAGCTTGAAGCACACGCTGCTTCACTTCAGGGTCCAGACGAGCCAGCAGACGGAGGGGGAGGGAGTGAAGCATTTTCTGAGTTTCTAGGGAGAACACAGCGACAGCAGTCAGAAAGGATAGGGAGTAGCAACAGCAGCATCTGCTGTGTCTGGCAAGGTGATGAGGAAGCAGCAGCAGGACCCACCAGTCCAGCAGGGAGGCAGGGAAGCAGCATGCCACAGAGGGCAGCAGCTGCTGGGCAAAGAGGGGCCACCCACACAGGACTTCAGGTACCTAACGCCACCACAAGCCCAGAGCTAAAGAACAAAATCAGATGGCCACCTGGCCCCAATTATAAATGACTGGAGGAGACATCATGGTAGGGGTTGAAAGGAGGGTGACATCCTGCAGGTGTGCAGGTTTGGCAAGTAGTGAAATTGGGCATTAAAATTATTCACAGCCCCAGGATGAGAAGCCTGGGGGCATCCAAGTAACAACAAACAATAATAGCTACATTCATTGGATGTGTACACTATGCCAGGCACTGTACTGAGTGATTTCATTCATGCATTCATTCAGTGAATATTTATAGGGTGCCTTCTATGTGCCAGGCTGTGTTCTAGTTTCTGGGGATATATCAGTACAAAACTCACTCAGAGACCCTGGCCATAATATGGCTTACATTCTAGCAGTTAGTTGGAGATAGATACTAAGTAATAAATACAACATCTCATCTATAAGAAGATGTTTTAACTGCTATGGAAAGAAGAGAAAGCAAAGTAAGGGGTTTTGGGAGTGACAAGAGGAGGGTACAGAACTAATCAGAGGAGTCAGGATAAGACTCATGGAAGAGGAGACAGACATGAGAGCCAAGACTTGTGGTGAGCCATCTGGGGATCTGAGAGAGCTGGTGTCAAGGCCCTGAGGCAGGCACGTGCCCAGTGAATTTGAAGAATGACTAAGAAACTGAGGCAGCTGGAGAGAAATGTGCATTGGGGAGAGTATCTTAGGACATACATAAGCTCGGAGAAGGATGGAAAGCCCAAGTCAGGTAGAGCTTTCTGTATGTTTAACTCTCGCATTGAAACTAAAAATACATGATACTCTTCCCATTTTACTGATAGGAAGGCAAAGGTACAGAGAGGTTAAGTAATTTGCCCACATGGAAATAGTACATACGTGATGGTACACTCCAGCTCTAACACAATGCTTTTTTTTATTATTAATTTGCATTATTACCTCTTGAGAAGCCCCTGGAAGATACCTACCCATATGTGTAAATTGGAATCAAAGTCCTGTGGTTTACTGAATAATTTCCCATAGCAGAATCACATCAACACAGATATATACACATGTCAGTCTGCAGGATGTCTCTTCACTGTTGTTTTCTTTGCTATGCAGAAGAATATAGTTGCATCAAACTCGTTTTAGTTTTCTTATCCAAGAAATCCAACAATTCGTTGAAATAAATAAAAACAGAGATCCAACATGCCAAAATATCTGGGATAGAGCAAAAGCCATGTTAAGGGGAAAGTCTATAGTGCCAAACACCAGACTCAAAAAAGTTAGAAGGATCTCAGATTAACAATCTAACATCACATCCAGAGGTATTAGAAAAACAAGAATGAACTAACCTCAAAGGTAGCAGAAGAAAAGAAATAACTAAAATCAAACAAAACTGAATGAATTTGGCAATCCAAAATCCATACAAAGAATCAAAAAAAAACCCAGAAGGTGGCTTTTTGAAAAGATAAGATCAATAGATCACTAGCTAGATTAACAAAGGAAAAGGGAGAAGATCCAACTAAGCACAATTAGAAACTGTGAAGGTAGCATTACAACAATCCTACAGAAGTACATAAATTTCTGAAAACATGCAACCTCCCAAGATGGAATCAGGAAGAAAGGGAAACCCCGAACAGACCAATATTAAGTTCCAAAACTGAATCAGTAATTTAAAACCTACCAACAACAATAAAAGCCCAAATCAGGTGGATTCATGGCCAAAATTCTACCATATAAACGAAGAAGAACTGGTACCAACTCTATTGAAACTATTCCAAAAGATCAAGGAGGTGGGACTCCTCCCTAACTCTTTCCATGAAGTCAGCATCACCCTGATACCAAAACCCGGCAAACATACAACAACAAAAAAGAAAACTACAGGTCAATATCCCTGATGAACATAGATGCAAAAATCTGCAACAAAATACTACCAAACCAAATCCAGCAGCACATTAAAAAGTTAGTTCACCATGATCATATAGGCTTCATTCCTCAGATACAAGGTTGGTTCAATATATACAAATCAATAGATGTGATTCACCACATAAACAGAATTAAAAACAAAAACCATATAATCAACTCAATAGAATAGAAAGCTTTTACTAAAATCCAATACCCCACGTGATTTTTTTTAAATCCTCAAAAAACAAGGCATCAAAGAAACATACCTCAAAATAATAGGAGCCATCTATGACCAAACCACAGCCAACATTACACTGAACAGTTAAAAGCTGGAAGCATTTCTCTTAAGAACTGGAAAAGTGAAAGATGCTCACTCTCACCACTTCTATTCAACACAGTACTGGAAATCCTTGCCAGAGCAATCTGGCAAGAGAAAGAAATAAAAGGCATCCAAATAGGAAAAGAAGAAATCAAACTATCTCCTTTTGCTGATAATATGATACCTAGAAAACCCTAAGGACTCTGTCAAAAAGCTTGTGGTACTGATAAATGATTTCAGTAAAGTTTCAGGATACAAAATCATTGTACAAAAATCTAGCATTTCTATACACCAATAACATTTAAGCTGAGAGTCAAATCAAGAATACAATCCCATTTACAACAGACACACACACACACACCCATAAGAACACATCTAACCAAGGAGGAGAAAGATCTCTACAAGGGGAATTAAAAAAAAAAACTGAAAGAAATCACAGAGGACACAAACAAATGGAAAAATATTTCATGTTCATGGATTAGAAGAATCAGTTTCATTAAAATGGCCATACTGCTCAAAGCAATCTACAGATTCAATGCTATTCTTATCAAGCTACCATCATTTTTCACAAAAATGGAAAAAAAGCTATTCTAAAATTCATATGGAACCAAAAAAGAACATGGGTAGCCAAAGCAATCCTAAGCAAAAAGAACAAAGCTGGAGGAATCACATTACCCAACTTCAAACTATACTATACAGTAACCAAAACAGCATGGTACTGGTACAAAAACAGACACATCGAACAATGGGACAGAATAGAGAATTTAGAAATAAGCCATACACCCACACCCATCTAATATGCAACAAAGAAATAAGCAATGGGAAAAGGACTTCCTATTCAATAAATGGTGCTGGAATAGCCAGCATAGCCATATGCAGAAGAATGAAACTGGACCCCTACATTTCACCATATACAAAAGTCAACTCAAGATCTATTAATGATATAAATGTAAGACCTCAAACTACAAGAATCCTAGAAGAAAACCTAGGAAACACCATTCTGGATATTGGCTTTGGGAAATACTTTATGACTAAGTCCTTGAAAGCAATTACAACAAAAACAAAAATTGACAAGTAGAACCTAATTAAATGAAAGATCTTCTACACAGCAAAAGAAACTATCAACCGAGTAAACAACCCACAGAATTAAAGAAAATACTCACAAACTATGCATCCAACAAAGCTCTGATATCCAGAACCTACAAGAAACTTAAACAACTGAACAAGCAAAAAATAAAATAACCCCATTAAAAAGTGGGCAAACGACATGAACAGCTACTTCTCAAAAGAAAACATACAGGTGAACAACAACAACAACAAAAAGTTTCACATCACCAATCATCAGAGAAATGCAAATCAAAAAAACAGTGAGATACCATCTCACACCAGACAGAATGGCTATTACTAAAAGTCAAAAAAACAACAGATACTGGCAAGGCTATGGAAAAAAAGGAAATACTTATACACTATTGGTGGGAATACAATTCTGCCACTGTGGAAAGCAGTTTGGGATTTCTCAACGAACTTAAAACAGAACTACCATTCAATCTCACAATCCCATTACAGGATATATTTCCAAAAGAAAATAAATAGTTCTTCCAAAAAGACACATGCACCCCTCTGTTCATCACAGTATTATTTACAATAGCAAAGACATGGATCAAACTTGGTGCCCATTTACAGTGAATTGAAGAAAGAAAATGTGGTGCATATAAACCATGAAATGCTACACAGCCATAAAAAAGAATGAAATGTTTTTGTAGCAACATGGGTGCAGCTGGAGGCCATTATCCTAAGCAACTAACATGGAAACAGAAAAGCAAATCTTGCATCTTCTCACTTATAAATAGGAAGTAAACATTGGGTACTCATGGACATAAAGATGACAAACACTGGGGACTACTAGATGGTGGGAAGGGGGTCAAAAGCTGAAAAACTATTGAGTACTATGCTCAGTACCTGGGTGATGGGAGCAGTCATAGCCCGAACCTCAGGAACACTCAATATACCCAAGTAACAAACCTACACATATACCCCCAAGTCAAAAATGTTGAAATTTTTTTTTAAAAAAAAAGAACAAAAAAGGTATAATTGCCCAGAGGAGTCTAAACTGTTCAAGACCAGTCAAAACCAGCTAAAACTGACTGAAACTGGTCAAAACTGGCTGCCACAGCTTTAAACCAGTTGAAGTCAGCTGAAACTAATCAAAAAAGATGGCTGAAGCTGGATGAAACCAGCCAACATTGGCTGAAGCTGGCTAAAACCAGTCAAAACCAAAAGAAACTGGTCAAAACCAACTGGAACCAGTTGAGCCCTGCTGAAACCAGTCAAAACTGGCAAAAACTAGTCAAAATCTGTTATAACCAGTGCAAAGTAGCAGAAGCTAGTTGAAACAAGTCAAAACCAAATGAAACCAGCTGAAGCTGACTGAAACTGATTGAAACCAAGACCTGTTGAAACTGGCCAACACCAGCCAAGAACATTCAAAACTGGTGGAAACCAGTTGAAGCTGGTCGTGGATGGCCAAAACCAGTGATGATGGCTGCTCAAAACCAGTCAAAGCCAGTCATAGCCAGTTGAAACTGGTCAATTCATAATAACACTCCTTGGTGTTCATTCAAATGAATAAAAACTTATTTCCACACAAACACCTGCACACATATATTTATAGCAGATTTATTCATAATTGTGAAAACTTAGAAGCACCAACATGTCCTTCAGTAGGCCAATAACTAATGAATTAACCATGGTGCATCTACACAATGAAATATTATTCAGTGATAAACGGAAATGAGAGCTGGAACAAGACAAGGATATTCACTTTCACCACATTTATTCAACATAGTACTGGAAGGCTCATGAGCAATTAAGCAAAAAAAAGAAAGAATGGGTATCCAAGTTGTAAAGAAAGAAGTCAAATTATCCTTGTTTGCAAATGAGATAATCTTAGGTTTAAAAAATCTATTATTCCTATGGTAAATGATAAACTAAATAGATAACAAACTGTAGCATTACTATATGTTAACAGTGATCAATCTGAAAAAGGAATCAGGAAATCAATCCCATTTATAATAGCTACCCCCCAAAAAAATCCTAAGATTAAATTAACCAAAGAAGTAAAAGCTATCCACAAGGAAATCAATAAAACACTAAGAAAAGAAATTGAAGAGGACACACAAAAAAATGTAGTGAGATATCCCCTGCTCATGAGCTGGAAGAATTAATATTGGTAAAATGTCTATACGACCCAGAATGGTCTATAGATTCAAGCAATCCCTATCAAAATACCAATGGCATTGTTCATAGAAATAGAAAAAAATCCTAAAATATGGACTCATGACACATCTTAAATAATTAAAGCACTTTTAAAACAAGTTCTAAGAGCCATGTTTTATTTTTAAGCATCCCTGTGGGTTGGGATTTTTTTTTTCTTAGCAACATCTGAAAATAACTCAAGCCATTGTGATAGCAAGGGTGACAAAGGTGTCAAAAACACACACTGGAGAAAGGACAGTCTCTTCAATAAATGATATTGGGAAAACTAGATAGTCATGTGTAGAAGAATGAAATTGACACTAAGTCACACCATGCACCACGAAAGTCAACTAAAAATGGATTAAAGACTTAAATGTAAGACCTGAAACTATAAAACTACTAGAAGAAAACATAATGGAAAAGTTCAATGACATTGGTCTAGGAAATGATTATTTTTTTGTATATGAACACAAAAGCACAAGCAACAAAAGCAAAAAATAGACAAATGGGACTACATCAACCTGAAAACCTTCTGTGCAGCCAAGGGAGTAATCAACAGAGCATAGAGACAACCTACAGGAAAGAAAGTATTAATATTTGAAAACCATACACCTGATAAGAAGTTGATATCCAAAATATATAAGGAACTCAAGCAACTCAATTGTAGTAAAAACAATCTGATTTAAAAATGGGCCACCTGATTTAAAAATGGAACAGACAGTTCTCAAAATGACATATCAATGACCAATAGGTATGTGAAAAAATGTTTAACATCACTAATCATCATACAAATGCAAATTAAAATCACAGTGAGATATCACCTCACAACTTAGAATATCTACTATCAAAAAGATGAAACATAACAAGTATTGGAGAGGATGTGTAAAGTGTATGAAGAAAAGGGAACCCTGGAACACTGTTGATGGGAATGCAAATTAGCATAGCCATTATGGAAAACAGTATGAAGATTCCTCAAAAAATTAAAACCATATGATCCAGAAATCCCACTACTGTATATATATCCAAAGGATATGGAATAAGTGTATTGAAATGATATCTGCATCCTATGTTCATTGTAGTATTATTGACAATAGCTAAGATACGAAATCAACGTAAGCATTCATCAGTAGATGAATGGATAAAGAAAATGTGATGGATATACACAATGGAATACTAATCAGCCTTAAAAAACAAAGAAGGAAATTTTATCATTTGAGACAACCTAGATGAATCTGGAAGACATTATGCTAAGGGAAATAAGCCAGGCACAGACAAATGCCACATGATCTCACATGTTTTATTAGTCCATTTTCAAACAGCTATGAAGAAATACTCAAGACTGAGTAATTTACAAAGAAAAAGAGGTTTAATGGACTGACAGTTCTGCATGGCTTGGGAGGCCTCACAATTATGGTGGAAGGTGAAAGAGAAGCAATGACACATCTTACATGGCAGCAGGCAAGGTAGCATGTGCAGGGGAACTGCCCTTTATAAAGCCATCAGATCTTGTGAGACTTACTTACTATCATGAGAATAGCACAGGAACACCCACCCCTGTGATTCAATTGCCTCCTACTGGGTCGCTTCCACGACACATGGGGATTAGAGGAGCGATAATTCAAGATGAGATTTGGGTGGGGACACAGCCAAACCATATCACACATGGAATCTTAAAAAGTTAAACTCATAGAAGAGAAGAATGTTGGTTACCAGAGGCTGGAGGAAGGCTGGGGGATTAGAGAGATGTCAGTCAAAGTATACAAAATTTTAGTTTGAATAAGTTCAATAGCCCTACGTACAACATGATGACTATAGTTAATAGCAATGTACTGTGGTCTCAAAAGTTGCTACGTGAGGGGCCAGGCACAGTGACTCACGCCTATAACCCCAGCACTTTGGGAGGCTGAGGCAGACAGATCATCTGAGGTCACGAGTTCAAGACAAGCCTGGCCAACATGGTGAAACCCCATCTCTACTAAAAATACAAAAATTAGCTGGCTGTGGTGGTGTGTGTCTGTAATCCCAGCTACTCGGGAGGCTGAGGCAGGAAAATCATTTGAACCAGGGAGGCAGAGGTTGCAGTAAGCCGAGATCGCACCACTGCACTCCAGCCTGGGTGAAAGAGTGAGACTCTGTCTCAAAAAAAAAAAAAATCGCTTAGATTTTAAGTGTTCTCACCACAAACAAAATAAATATGTGAAGTAATGCATATGTTAGCTAGATTTAGTCAATCCACAATGTATATGTATTTCAAAACAATGCATTGCACATAATATATTCAATTTCATTTGTCAGTTAAAAATATAAATTTTAAAATAATGCTGAAGAAAAGATGAAAGGAAGGGAGGGAAGGAAAAAAAGCAAAAGAAAAGGCATGTTCTCCGTACCACAGGGCATGTGGAGGCTGGGGACAGCTCAAATCGTAAAGGATGTCAGTCTCTATACTGGAAGTTGTCAGTGGCAATCAGTAGAAAAAGCTATCCAGCACGAAGCCAATGTTCTTCTTACTGTGGCATCATTTCCTTATATCTCAATAAAGCCATTATCATTTCAAATTATATTTATCTCAAAGTAGAAATAAGTAGACATGGATAATCCACTTTCTCCTTTGCCAACTTACAACAAAGATATTCCATCACATATTTATGTAATCATTCATTCATTCAAGATTATTGGGAGTGTTTGATGTCATGAAAAAAGAATGGCCCTTGGAATCAAATGGTCCTGGGCTGGAATCCTGACTGCTATGCCACCCCTAGGAGCCTTACATGAAGTTATTTAGCCTTGCTAGGCCTTAGGGTTCTCATTTGTACTAGGGAGGCCAACATAAGTGAGCCAGGGTCTCTGTCCATAGGGGGCTCCCTTTCTCTGAGGGAATGATATGGTTAACAGCACCACATTGGGAGCTGAAATGCCCAGGTTTTAATCCTGGCTCTAGTGCATGCTTAAACCTCTCTGTGCCTCCGTTTCCCCTTATATAAAATAGAGATAAAAATAGTGCTTGCTTCATAGAGTTTTTGTAACAATTACATGAGTCAATATATACAAGTGTTAACGCCTGGCATGTAGTGATGGCCAAACAAGTGCTTGGTAGGATTGTATGTGGTAGAAGAGATGGACATGTCAGTAACTAATTGTAATACACAATGATAAGTCCTATAATAGAGAAAAGAATATAGGGACAAAGGAGGAAAGAATCAGCTCTTCTAAGGTCAAGAAAGGCATCATAGAGGATTGATACTTGTCCTAGATCTGGAATAAGGAGTAATTCTGCAGGCAGATGGGGAAAGGGATACAATTCAGGCATAGAAGATGGTAATGCAAAGTCACATAGGCATGAAATAGTCCTTAATTAATAATATAAAATGACATTTAATAATAGTTCCAAACATAGACATCATCTCCTAAAAAGTAAGGATGAAGACTAATACTATTCCTTTGTTACAGACGAGGAAGGTAAAGCTTAGGGATGTTTAGTGGTTTAACTAGCCAGTCGTGAAAATCATGATTCAGAAAAGACTAGAGCAATGCAGAGGTCTCCAGAGTCTTGGAATTTTATTAATCAATGTATTAGTTATCCATTGCTGCATAATTCATTATCCCAAAATTTAACACCTTAAAAGGAAAAAAACATTATCTCACACAGTTTCAGGAATCTAGGCTGAGCTGGGTAGTTGGCTAGGGGTCTTCCAAGAGGTTGCAGTCCGATGTCACCCAAGACTGCAGTCATCTGAAGGCTTGACTGGGGTAGAAGATTCACTTCCAAGGTGGCTTACTCATATGGGTGGTGAGTCCATGCTGGGAGGCCCCAGTTCCTCACTATACACATTTCATGACATTGCAGCCATATCTCCCCAAAGCAGGTGATCAAGGGAGCATAAGAAGGAAGATGTGGTGTTTCATAATGTGGCTTCGGAAGTCACACACTGTCATTTACTCTGTATCCTGTTGGTTTCACAGTTCAACTCTATGCAACATGAGAGGAAACCACACAGGAGCATGAATATCATGGGGCAAGAATCATTAAGGGGTATTCTTGGAGGCTGGATACTACAATCATAACTTTTTTAGAAAACTAGAAACATTATTGGGTTATCACAGTTTTTATTTTGTTGAGAAGGTTAAAATAAACTCCCAAATAAGTTGTCATACATTATCAATAGCATTTTATAAGAGCAAGGACATTTTAATACCAAAAAAGCAAGAAGTAAATGATCTCAAAATATCAGGGAGTTGTTTATATTTGATAGAACCGCCATATTTCATTTTGGATTGACAAAAACTTTGACCTGGAAAGACTCTGGAAACCACTAGTATAAACAATAGAGCATGGCCACTACAAGCTATAAAATCTTAAGCTAGTTTCTCTGGGCCTTGCTTTCTTTCATTGATAAAATTCATTCATTCATTCAGCATATATTTATTGAGTACCTATTATGTACCAGGCTCTATGTTAGGCACTGAGTATTTAGCAGTGAACAAAATAGGTTACTGTTTCATGGAATTTTCATTCTAGTGAGGGCTTGTAGGTAATAAACAAGAAAATACTTCATGGTAATAAATGACTAATTGATATTGAATGACTAAGAATGATCTAAGGAGGAGACATTTTTATGATGTGATCTAAATGACAAGATCTAATAAGCCCTGTAAAGATCAAAGGAAGTACATTTTACACAAATGAAATGATGCAAAATTCCAAACACGGGAATGAGCCTAATGGATAAGGGACGAATGATACAAAATGAGATCAGAAAAGTTAAGAGGGAGAAAGTCATTGAGGGCTTCAGAAGTCAGGACAATGAGCTTGTATTTTATACTACATGGGATAGAAGCCATTGGAGGTTTTTAAGCAGGGGTGTGACATGACCTGGTTTTAATTTTAAGATTACTTTGGATACAAGAGGGAAAAGGGAGCAAAGAGCCAAATGTAAGCAAAGACTAATTAAAACTTGCAGTGGTCCAGGTTGGACTTGATGGTAGAATGACATTGTATGTTTTCAAGTTGGACCTGAAGAATTTGGTGGAGTAGTTGTACCTGGTGAGAGAAAGAGAAAAAAACTAGACTCAAACTTACATTTGGGGTTTGAGCAATCAATGGATGGGGAAGTCTAAAGATTATCAAGTGTGAAGTAGGAATAATAATGAAGTTTGTTTGGTCATATTATGTTTGAAATGCTAATTATACATCCAAGAAGAGATTAAGTAGCTGGGTATAGAAGTCTAGAGCAATGGTTCTCAAACTTAGCTGTACATTGGAATTACCACAGAGTTAAAACTAATGCCTGGGTCCCACTCCTAGAGATCCTGACTTTGTTAGTCTAGGGTGTAGACATTAAGATTTAAAAAAATATTCTCAAGGTGATTATAATGCATAGAAAACTTTGAATCCCACTGACTCAGAGATCTAAGCTAGGGAGAGGTCAACTGAAGATGTAACTTTGAGTATCTTCAGAATATAGATGATACTTAAAAGTCACAGGACTGACTGAGATTCTTTGGTGAGATAGTGAGGCTGAAGAGGAGAAAGCCAAGACCCAGGTCCTAGAGCAACTGTATTAGTCTGTTCTTATGACGCTAACAAATATGTGCCTGAAACTGGGTAATTTATAAAGGAAAGAAGTTTAATTGGCTCTCAGTTCCACATGGCTGGGGAGGCCTTACAATCATGGCGGAAGGTGAATGAGGACCAAAGTAATGTGGCAAAGTACCCCTGTGCAGGGGTACTCCCATTTATAAAACCATCAGATCTCAGGAGACTTATTCACCACCACAAGAACAGTATGGGGAAAACTGCACCGCCCCCCTTCACCATGATTCAATTATCTCCACCTGGTCCTGTCTTTGACCCATGGGGATTACTACAATTCAAGACGAGATTTGGGTGGGAACACAGCCAAACCATATTAGCACACCAAACCCTGGGGCACCCCAGACTTGGAAGTTGAGCAGAGGCACTGACGAGGAGCTTGAGAAGCAACAGCCAGCAGTGAACTCAGAATGGGTGTCAGGGCCGTTGTATTCCTCTCTGTGGAGTATCAGGTCCCTGTGAGGCAGGATTTAACTTGATCATTCTCCTCCCTCTGACTTTTCTAGGGTTATTGTCCTACAACAGGGACCAGCCTCTTCAGCCTTCACCTCTGTTGATTGGCTGCCGCTCAAGCCCATTTCTATTCCCTGGTCAGTGTAATGCAAACCAATTCATTTAGCAGCTGTTCCTCCTTCTGATTGTTTGTTCCAAGACATATTATTTTACATTTGTCCACATTAAATTGCATTTTATCATTCATCATCCCAAGTCCTTCAATGATCTGGGACCCGCTGCATTTGATTGCAAGGCTCAGTGATTTGTCGTGCCTGCAAAAGCCATCATTTGCAGATTTGAAATCCTTCTTGCAGGGCCATTACGTGGGTCATTAGCATCAGTAACACAGACCAGTTGTACCTGGCAGCTTTGCAGAGGCAGGAGGAGACACAAGGGGCTGGACGTCGGCTTGTTTTCTTTACCAGAAGACACAATGACACTCTAGCCCTCCCATCTCCCACTCCCCACATCTGGGACTTCCCTTCCAGTCCTGATTATAACACTGAGAGAGAGTCTCAAATGATTTACAGACTCCAAATCTGAGTCTTCATGCCATCTTCCCATCATTCGTAGCCTCCAGAAATATCAATAATAGACCGTTCACAGCAGCATGCCTCTGGCTATCTCTAATCAAGCTGGATGTGTTTTTCAACCATCCCTAGCCTAATTGTAAGGGATATTTCTGGAGATCAAACATATATTGGTATTTTTAGCATAAGAGTCCTCAGATGGCTGTATCTGGTAAACAGTATGTCCCTCCTAACATCCTACAGTTTGCCTTTGACCCACATGTGAGACCCAAGAACGTGTTCAAGTGGGTAATGCCTAACTTTTGCAGTCAGGAATTCAAGTCAGGAGCTAAGAAACAGGAAACCACCCACCCTGCTTTCATCCACCCCAAGCATCTAGGTATCTCTTTCTCTGCTCTAATTTAATGGTATTTGATTTCATTATTTTCAGCTTACACTTTTCAATATTTTAAGGCATCATAAATTTTTTGGAGTGAGAAATAATAAAATAATCCATTTATTTTCTTCACAAGCACTTAGCATCAGCTCTGGGCCAGGCAGTGGATCTGGATGTACAGAGGTCATGTAGGCATAAAGAAGTTTCCAGTCTCATAATGAGCAAATTAATACTAAAGAGAACCATTAAGCTTTAATTGTATTTTTTTTTACTTTTGCTTTTCTGAAGCCCATTCTCACATATTCTTTTAGTCTCCAGATGTCCCAGCAATGTAAGCTGCGCCTTTCAACCAGGCCATAGCACATTTTGGATAGTTACAATGATTTGGGAGGGAGGCTGGCATTTAGTACCTACCAGACGCTAGGTGCCTTGCTATGCTAAGACCCAGCCTCCACTCACATGACAACAGCACCCCACTGATAAACACCAGGAAAGGTGCGAGATCACTGGTTTCCTAGCATAGCATGGCACACTACCACAAACATAGTGGCTCAAAACTACACAAGTTTAGTATCTTAGAGTTATGGAGGTCAGAATCCCAAAGTGGGTTTCACTGAGCTAAGATCCAGGTGTTGGTAGGGCTTCATTCTTTCTGGAGGATGGAGGGCAGAATCCATCTTCAAAGCCCGCAATGGCCAGTTGAGACCTTTTCAAACTCGGCACATTCCAACCTCTGGTCCCACGCCACATCTCCTCTGCTCTCCTCCCTCCCCTGTTCACTTGGAAAGATCCCTGTGATTATGTTGAGCTCTCTTGGATAATCCAGGATAATCTCCCCCATCTTTTCAAGATCCTTAACTTAATTACATCTGCAAAGTTCTTTTTCTCACGTCAGATGACATTTTCACAGGTTCCGGGGATTAGAACATGAACATCTTTGAGGACCTACTTATTCAGCCTGCTGCAGGGTGGGACCAGGCTTAGGAGTCTGAAGGTGCTCTGAGTGTCTCAGCCACTAGAGAGTGATCTAGGCAACCCCCAATTATCCTTCCTAAAGTGGTGGTTCTATTAATATTCCCTTATCCACATTAATCCAATGGAGCACTGGCTGTCTCATATCAGGAATTTCAGAGAACACATGTGTAGATACCTTCAGAGGGTGGCTTGTCCCTCTGGGACAGGGTTTCTTGCATTGACTAGCAGCCTTTGCCAGAGAGCACTCTTCATACTTTATTTCATCTGTCAATAAATGTGAATTCCTTGTTTTCACATCATCCACGCTATGTAAGCCATCCAAAGGTGAGAAGGAAAGTTCAAAGCTTTACATATTGCACAAAAAAGAAACTGATTACACAGATAATTGGGGCAGCAACTCCATCAGGACTGGGTAACATTAAGACCCCACAGGCAGCTTTACCATTTGCAAAATATTTTCCTGTCCATTATCGCATTCGGTCCACACAATGGATCTGGAGGCAGTCAGAGCAAGTGTGATTTTTTTTTATCACCATTTTACAGATGAAAAAAACTGATCAGGAGAGCTTTAGTAACTCACCCAAGGTCACAGAGCTAATCAACTGCACAGCTGTAACTCAGTCCTTGGACTCCAGTTCCAGCGGTTGTGTCCTCTCCACCACACTGACTCTCAAAGCTCTAAGGAGCTGATATGCAAAGCAGAGACAAATTTTAAGCCCATCTTGTCTGAGTCTTAATTAGACCTATCATTTCTAAGGAGGCAGCATGAAGCCATGAAAAGGGTTTAGAATTAAGGGTCAGGCAAAGCCACTTTCCACATCTATGTAACTTGGGGTTGATGAATTACAGGTTAATGAAGTGTTTTCCAAACTAGCCTGATCATTAGAAACCCCTGAAGTGGTGGTTAAAAATACAGATTTTCATGTTTCCCCCGAGAGTAGGATTCAGTAGGTCCGACGGAGGGACAAAGACTTCTGGATTTATAATAAGCCTGCCTGGTGGTTCTTATAAGCAGGCAAATTTGGGAAATAACCACCCACAGGATTTTTGTGTGAATTAAATGAAATATGTATGTATCAAGCACCTGGCACTGTGCCTGCCACAGGAGTCCTTCATCAATGTCAGGTTTCTTTTCTTTGCCCCGCCTTTATCGGGGCATGTTCCATCTTTCCATTTCCTTACATTTGTTTATTAATGGTAAAGAGACAACCTTCTGTTTCCAGTGCATATAAAAAGTTCCAGAATGTTCTCATAGAATAGATGGCCATGGGTAGGTGGGGTAAATGGGATGAAGCCTTTGAGTGATGGCAGTAAGTGGTCACTTAAAGAATCCGCTGGGTTTATTGGGTTCTCTTCATTTTCTGCGTTAAATGTATTTCACCATCCCCTTTCACCTTTATCCAGGGAGCAGGAGTATCTTGCCCAATGCATTTATTTTACTTATCTGCTGATTTATAAAATCCAGCTTCTGCCTTGAGCCCTGAGTACATTATACTCATGCAAACAATAAACCCCATATAATCAGTCTTGTCAACCAAACCACATCTCCCGAGATGAATTTAGCCTTCTCACGGTGGCAAGGGGAACTTTGATTTTGCCAGTGGGTTCAGCTTGTGCCTTGGTCCAACTCTCGGAACAAACATGCACATAAATCCACCTGGCCTCCCATCTTATCAGTGTGGCTGCCCAACCACATGTTTTTTAGAAACCCGATGGCAGACTCTGCCTGGAAAACGAATGACTGCTTGAGGGCCAGAGTTTCAAGAGTCTTCTTCCCCAGGTGGGGCTCTGCAAAAAAAAAAATGTTGTCCCCCACCTAGAGAACAAGGGCCATGTCTTATTTCTATCTAGTCCCCAGGATCGAATGCAGTGCATGGCATTGAGGGAAAACATGATATGTTATTTTATTTACAGATTTATGGTCAAAATTTTTGCTAAGACAAAAATCAAAGCAACCCTGTGTTTCTCTCTTTCTCTCAGATAGTCACAAATCAGAAAGTTGCATACCTCATGTTCCCACGTCTAAGTGGAAGCTAAATAATATGTACCCATGGACGTAGAGTATGGATTTATCGACACTGGAGACTCAGAAGGGTAGCAGGGGGAGGGATGAGAAATTACTTGATGGCTACAGTGTATGTTATTTGGGTGATGGTTACACTAAAAGCCCATACTCACTACCACACAATATATCCATGTGACAAAACTGCAGTTGTACCCCTTACATTTGTATACAAAGATAAACAGCCACAACTTATTTTTCTCTCACCTTAAACAAGTGGTCTCGATCGAGGACCATATTGCCTTCCAGGGGACATTTGGCAACGTCTAGAGACAGTTTGGGTTATCATGACTGGGGGTTCTACTGGCATCTCTAGTGGGTAGAGGCCAGGGATACTATTAGACATCTTACAATGTACAGAGTACCCCCTACAACAAAAATCCAGCCCAAAATGTGAACAGTGCCAAAGTTGAGAAGCTATGCCTTACATCAACCAATGCCACAGGTGGCTAAAATTGGTTCCCCTCTAATTTTCCCACCTGCTATTCTGATGCCAATAGCACTGATGGCATCGGAAAATCAGTTCGTGTTCGTTGAAGCAAAGAGAAGGAAACTCGTTCACAGAGCGCCACTAGGGGCCCCAATAGTGTGCTAAGCCTGCCCCACAGATTATCTCAATCAATACTTAAAACAATTACCATACCAATTTTGCAGATCAGAAAATAAGAAAATTTAAAATAACTTGCCCAGGTCTCCCCAGCTAGGAAGAGACAAAACTGAAATCATACCCAGCTCTTTCTGATTGCAGATTAAGGCTGGAAGACTTTGTGAATAATGGTCATTGACCTTTACCCATCATGCAAATCTTATATTTCATAGGCACTATAAATATCCCTTACAATGTAGATTCTCTTTGGATTTGTACACTACCCTGTCATTCTGGCTCTCCTGGAATGTTGGGGGGGAAGTCAAAGTCTTTTGGTATTACTGCCAAGCAATAGCATCAATCCGCCTTCTTGCTTGGTCTCCATTCACCACTATCCAAGGGGGTTCCATTCCCTTCATCTAAGTCTTTTTATTTCTCAATCTATGGTCATTCCACACCATGGAAAAGTCCTTAGCCTGAGTGTGTTATTGAGGGTGCTGCTGACGTTCAGGAGAGGACATGTGACCTTGCCCAGAACTATCGTCTTCTGTATCCCGCTGCAAATCCTTTAGCATTCTTGACTCCTGGGCGGTAAATATTAGGAGATGTCCCCTAAGTATTATGACAACCCAGACATTTCCAAACACTCCCTGGGGAGCAGGGTGTGCTGTCACTCCCCAACTTTGAGAACCACTGGGTTCCAAATGCTCACCCAGAAATCCACCGTTATTCCTGGGTTTCATTATTGCTCACAGATACACATGTAGTCCACCATCCACTTGCCCAGTTGGTTTTATCTTCCAGAGCTGGGAACCAGAGTGTCTTTGTGTCAGATCATTTCTTTTTCCCATTCAGAGGGGAGCTGGCAGTCTGGACAGCAACCTGGCTTGTTAAGGGTTTCGACACCGAGATCAGCAGTCATGCCACCTGCTTTGCTTACTTCCAAGCCTGTGCATTCACTAGATTTCCTTCCTCCCCAAAGGCTGCCACTCAGATCTTACCCCCTGGCCAAGCTACTCAGATGCTCTTTCTCCATGAAGTCTCCCCTGATGAATCCAGCTGGAAGTGATCTTTTCCTCTCTCCTGAAATCCCCTATTACTTTATACCGGGCATAGACTTTTTTTTCCTGTAAAGGGCCAGATAGTAAATATTTTAGGTTTTGTGGGCCATATGGTCTCAGTTGCAACTACTCAACTCTGCCTTTGTAGTGGGAAAGCAGTCAAAGACAATATGCAAACAAACAGGGGTGACTGTTCCAAGGAAACAATGCCGAAATTTTAATTTCATGTAATTTTCAGTTGTCATGAAACAGCCTTCATCTGTTTTGGTGTTTTTTTCCCCATTTAAAAATGTATTACCATCCTTAGTTCATAGGCCATACAAAAATAATAGGACATGGCCTGCAGGCTGTTTGCTGAAACGGTTGTACAGCATCACATTTTTACTGTGGTTATCACATTCTAACCCCTCAGACCAGGACCACAGGCTTCACCTCAGTGCTCTTACACAGTCTCAGACCCTGCCCCAGACATAATGAATCAGAATCTGCATTTTAACAAGATTGCCAAAGGATTCATGTGCACAATACAGTCTGACATGCAACGCTGTGGTTTACTGTACACTTGTGTCCATGTCCCCCACTCCCATCAATAAATGGTACACTCTTTGAGGGTGGAGAATGACTACCATACAAGTAAAAAATGCAATTGCTTTGGAGCATGAAGGAATGAATGAATGGAGAAAGCTTAAGTCTACAGGGAGTCCTTGTCCTTCTTTCCTTTCATTCTATTATTAGTCTCTCCCAAAAGCTTAGTTTCCTATTTGCTGGCTAATCCATTAGGGAAGGAGAGGGCTTACTGTACCTAAGACTTTCTTTGCTAATTAAGATAAAGAGAGAGACAGGAACTTGGAGGAGACTTCAGATCATCCCAAATTGTTTAATGGAGAAGAACTGCCAATTTTATGCTCCTGGACCTGTCTCTCAGGAGAACTTGGCTGCATCCTTCTCCTTCACATTTTTCTCTTGACTGCATTAAACCATTCCTATGGCCCTGTCTTAGAGGTTCACCTGTCTTAGAAGCAACTGAGTTGTTAATAACGTTCATAGTTCCTGATTTTTGCCTGAAATCCCTGGACCAGCAAGGCCAAGTTAATGATGACATGCACTTGCTGGAGGGCTGTGTATTCTTCATCTGAGTTCCCCACATGGATTGAGGGATTTTCAGCTACAGCCAGAAGCAACAGAAGTAAAATATTTTTTTTAATGACTTTGCTTTTCAGGAATAACTAAATCAGTTATTCAGGCTCAGCCTTTCATCTTTTATTGTTCTGTAAACATATATACATACATATTTTTTAGTTTTTTCATTTTAATAGCATAAAATAACCAATTTATTTATTTATATATATTTTTATTGCATTTTAGGTTTTGGGGTACATGTGAAGAACATGCAAGATTGTTGCATAGGTACATACAGAGCAATGTGGTTTGCTGCCTTCCTCCCCATCTCCTATATCTGGCATTTCTCTTGTTATCCCTCCCCACCCCCAGCTGTCCCTCCCCAAGCTCCCCCCAACAGACATGTGTGATGCTCCCCTCCCTGTGTCCATGTGTTCATTGTTCAACACCTGCCTATGAGTGAGAACATGCAGTGTTTGATTTTCTGTTCGTGTCAGTTTGCTGAGAATGATGGTTTCCAGGTTCATCCATGTCCCTACAAAGGACATGAACTCATCTCATCATTTTTTATGGCTGCGTAGTATTCCATGGTGTATATGTGCCATATTTTCCCTGTCCAGTCTATCATCGATGGGCATTTGGGTTGGTTCCAAGTCCTTGCTATCGTAAACAGTGCTGCAATGAACATTTGTGTGCATGTGTCCTTATAGTAGAACGATTTATAATCCTTTGGATATATACTCAGTAATGGGATTGCTGGGTCAAATGGAATTTCTATTTCTAGGTCCTTGAGGAATTGCCACACTGTCTTGGGAGCATCACACACCAGGGTCTGTCGGGGGGAAATAGGGGAGGGACAGCGGGAGGTGGGGAGTTGGGGAGAGATAGCATGGGGAGAAATGCCAGATATAGGTGATGGGGAGGAAGGCAGCAAATCACACTGCCATGTGTGTACCTATGCAACAATCTTGCATGTTTTTCACATGTACCCCAAAACCTAAAATGCAATTAAAAAATATATATACATATATATATTTTACTAAGACATACTATGTCTTAGTTAAAAATAAAGATGAAGTTCTAGTAAAGACCAGTGATAATCCCAAGAGAATTAACTGAAGAACCATTAGGGTAATGAACTTTGTTAAGTAACTATACAAAAGACAAATGTGTAAAAATCAGTTCATTTTTCTATGGCAGCAACAAATAAAAAACATGAAAAAAATCTCATAATAGCAATTAAATATCACAAAGCTATGAATAAACTATTAAATAAAAAAAAAAGGAAGAAAGTGATCCCGGAAAGAAATTCTGAGATGTAAGAAAGAATGAGAAACGAAACTGGGAAATATACAGTATACTGGCAAACCTAAACAAATATTGTCTATAACAAAACAAATATTATTAATTAATTTGTAAGGTTTTTAAAAATAGACTAATAAAATGAGGAACAAAAAATGCATAGACATCAGGAGGGAGGTGATCAGAGTTCTGAAATTCTCATATTTCTCAAAATATTAACATTTTATAGCATCAGTACAATGATTAAAACTAGGAAATTAATATTGATATAGTCTTATTAAGTTACAGACTTTGTAATCTTATTAATGTACACACTTTGCTCAATTTTCCCAATTGTCCCACTAATGTACTCTTTTTAGTCCAAGATCACGTATTGCATGGGTGGGTACATTCGTCTGCCATAACAGAATACCATGGATTGAGTGGTTTAAACAACAGGAATTTATTTTCTCATAGTTCTAGAATTTGAAAGTTTAAGATCAAGATTCTAGTACATTTGGTTTCTGATGAGGCTTCTCTCCTCCTGGCTTGCAGATGGCTACCTTCTTCCTGTGTCCTCACATGGCATTTCCTCACATGCATGTAGAAGGAGACAGAGAGAATCTGTAATGTCTCTTTCTCTTATAAGGACACCAGTCCTGTTGGATTAAGGTTTCATCCTTATGACCTCATTTAACCTTGATTATCTCCTTAAAGGCCTCATCTCCAAATACAGTCACACTGCAGACTAGGGCTTTAACATATGAAAGGGGGAAAGGAGGAGAGATCCAAAATGGCTGATTAACAACAGCCCAGGATTGTAGCTCCCAGTGAAAGCACAGAGAGCGAGTGGGCGCCGCAATTTCAGACGAGTTTCTGTGGCCCACAAACTGGGAGATTCCCGGCGGAGGAGCCACACGT
>CAUYLG010061710.1:0-52695 GCA_963573385.1 Cacajao melanocephalus | reverse complement strand
GGCTCACGCCTGTAATCCCAGCACTTTGGGAGGCCCAGGCAGGCGAATCACCTGAGATTGGGAGTTTGAGGCGAGCCTTACCAACATGGAGAAACCCCGTCTCTACTAAAAATACAAAATTAGCCGGGTGTGGTGGCGCATGCCTGTAATCCCAGCTACTTGGGAGGCTGAGGCAGGAGAATTGCTTGAACCCAGGAGGTGGAGGTTGCTGTGAGCCAAGATGATGCCATTGCACTCCAGTCTGAGCAACAAGAGCAAAACTCCATCTCAAAAGAAAAAAAGAAAATACAAGAAAAGAAAAAGAAAAAGTTATGGAGATAGATGGTGGTGATGGTGGCACTATAATGTGAATGTACTTAGTGCCACTTAAACATAATTAAGATGGTAACTTTGGTATTATGTATATTTTTCAACAGTAAGAAATTTTCAAATCCCAAACCCCTCTCCTATATGGCCCCTTCTCATCCGTCCACCACTCTGACATTCCTTGATCTCTTGCTTCTGTGCTTCAGACATCCTGTTTTAATTTCAGCTCCTCAAAAAGTGCCAATCTTGTTCTCAACTTTAGAGCCTTTGCACCTATCACTTCCTCTGTGGCAAACATTTTTTTTTTTTGAGACAGAGTCTCGCTCTGTCACCCAGGCTGGAGTGCAGTGGCGTGATCTCGACTCACTGCAACGTCCGACTCCCTGGTTCAAGTGATTCTCCTGCCTCAGCCTCCCAAGTAGTTGGGATTACAGGCATGTGCCACCACACCCAGCTAATTTTTGTATTTTTAGTAGAGACGGGTTTTCACCATGTTGACCAGGCTGGTCTCAAACTCCTGACCTCAGGTAATACACCTGTGTTGGCCTCCCAAAGTTCTGGGATTACAGGCGTGAGACACCACACCCGGCCTGGGAACATTTTTCTCTCTATTCTTTACAGGAATTAATCCTTTTAATGTTTTATATGTGTAGCAGAGACTAGCAGATGCTCAAAATCAAGCTGTTTTCTCTTCTACCTGGGCATACCTATCTCACTCAGCATACCTGGTCTTCCTGGGCTACACCTTACACCCAGCCTCCCTTGCAGTTAGATGTGTCAAGTGATGGTGAGAAAGAAAACTGCCGTCATTACTTGCAGGCTTTTTACCCACTCTGGAGAAAACCCTGACACTGAAGAGCATGGGGCTTTTCGGGGAAATGTTAAAAACTGAAGAGCCACAGATGGATGGAGCCAGGGTCCCTGAATCTCCACATGGAAGCGAGGCACCTACTGATCAAGCCATGTTCATTCTGGATCTTATGTGGGTGGGAAGAAAACAACTTGTTTTTGAGCCACTATACACTTTGGGGTGATCTTATTAGGCTTAAAACAGCTAGTTTTACTGTAATATGAACCCCAGGCAGGGGTCTTCTCTATCCACCAATGTCAGATATCTTGCCCCCCTCCATCATTCTCTGCCCCATTGTGTTGTTTCTCCTCCTAGCTTCGTAGTTTGTAACTTGTTGATTCATTTTAATACACTGATTTGGGGACATTTTCCCCTCTAGATGGCAACCTTCTTTGATACACAGATTGTGTATCTTGTCACTGCAACAAGCTCCATAAACATTTACTGCACACAGGAATCAAGGTCTGAATTTCAGCCTGGTCGTCAATGGGGCTTGCCCATTCTGTTAGACTCCCCTCTGCACTCCTGCCATTTTCTATCTTGTGCCTTTAGTCACAGTCCCTTCACTGATGGCCTCAGAGCTATTTCAAACCTGTGCACATTCTGGATGAACCTTTTAACACAGTATTTGGTGATGCTGCAATGAATGCCGAATGCTGGTCTCTCCCCGACAGACTGAGTCTTTCTAGGGTGCATCGGCATTCCTAGCATCTAACAGGTAGTAAGCTGGCAAATGAATCAATGAACCAGTGAATTAATGAATTTGTCTGAAGAATTTGAGACTGATCCTATCTCAATTCAGAGGCAGAGCACAGAATGCAACATCGTCAAAGACGGGCCTGTTCCTCTTCTAGACGAGTGCTGAGAGTCACCACATCCTGGCACACTGTCTGGTTGGGAAAGAGCCCTGGCTGGGCTGCAGGGGATGTGAAGTCAGAGCCTGCCCTGTGCCCAGCTCACTGAGCACTCTGGCAAGCCACATTCTCTTTCCCTGACTCAGACATCTTATCCATAAAACGTGGGATTTGGGCTAAACAATACCAAAACTGTGTTAACCTTACACTGACATTATTTAAACCCAGGCAGCCAAAGAGAAAGAGTAAAGAACAGTGCTTTCCACGTGTGTTGTCTAATTCAGAAGCCACTAACAACACGTGGGTACTTAACACTTGAAATGTGGCCTGTCCAAATTCAGATGTATTATAAGTACAAAACACACTAGATTTCAGAGACTTAGCACAAAAAATGTACATTTCTCATTAATAATGTTTATACTGATTTCATGTTGAAATAACATTTTGGAAATATTAGGTTCAATAAAACACACTATTAGAGTCATTTTGCCCATTTCTGTTTACTTTTCTTAAATATGGCTACTAGAAATTTTAAAATTACACGTAAGCTGCATTTTGGCCAGCACCACTCTATGCCATTATTGTTACTGAAATTCAGCCACATACTTCAAACTATAATGCATAAGTCATTGCTTCTAAGTCCTTTCTTGAGTTCTCCAAACTCATTGTCAAACGAATCCTAAAACGTTTCACTAAAGTCGATCTAGCTGCAATGAAACTTCACTAGGAATGGGCATCCATATAGACATCATGCTATTTTTATTTTGTAACCAGTGGGTTTTAGCTTAAAACCATTTCTGAGAAAGAAAACAATTCCAGCAATTGAAAATGATGGGGCAGGCCAGATATGGTGGCTCATACCTGTAATCCCAGCACTTTGGGAGGCCGAGGCGGGAGGATCACCTGAGGTCGGGAGTTCAAGACCAGCCTGACCAACATGATGAAACCCCATCTGTACCAAAATACAAAAAAATAGCCAGGCATGGTGGTGGGCACCTGTAATCCCAGCTACTTGGGAGGCTGAGGCAGGAGAATCGCTTGAATCCTGGAGGTGGAGGTTTCAGTGAGCTGAGATCGAGCTACTGCACTCCAGTCTGGTGACAGACCAAGACTCAGTCTCAAAAAAAAAAAAAACAAAAACAAATAAAATATTAGGCTTACATGTAGGAAAAACTCTTAATGATAGTAGCACTGGACTTACGTTGTTACCAGATAAATTTGCTCAGCTCTGTACTGTTGTGTTGCAAAATCGAATGGCATTAGAGATGCTTACCGCAGCCCAAGGAGGGCTTTGCGCCTTACTGCGTACTGAATGCTGTGTGTATATCCCTGACAATTCTCACAATGCTACTCTCCTTGCAAAGCCGTGGTGAGTATAGTTTTTTATTAACTGTGCTTTTAATTCTCCTGTGCTTACGCTGTATCTGTAATCTGTATCAACTATGCCCTCCCCATGTATCTGTAAGGGTATTTTCCTACAACTGAGTATCAGATTGAGGCCAAATGTGGAGGAAAAGTTAAATATTAGATTTGAACTCAATTGAACACGGACACAAACAATGGTCACCAAGTCCCGGAACAGGTTGTGTGAGCCCCTCGAGGCTTTCATCCAGCGCTGTTTCGGACAAATCTCTATTTTGATCTATTTCTATATGTTAGTTATTGAAAAACAACAGACAGTCACAAAAACAAATTGACCTTTCTGTTTTCCTTGAGACCAGTCATGAAGGGCCCTCATGACTGGACGTCATGCCAAAACACTCATTACAAAAAAAGCTAGAGTCCCAGACTGCACTGAAGCCTTATGAGACCTCTCTTTGTCTGTGCGTGGACGAGTGGCCGACTCTGGAGCACAGGCCATTGCTTCCTGGTCTGGTGGTGAATCCTCCATAGTCTGGTGAGTGTAAATATCTTTTCCCTTCTCCCTTTCCCATTGCAATTTGCTTATTATATCAACCTGCTTATTATATCATTTGCTTATTATGATATCATTTGCTTATTGTATCATTCACCTATTACATCATTTGCTTATTATATCTGCATTGCCATTTACATGGGATAAAGGTTGTTTATCCTCACAGGTATCGTGTGGGTGTCCTTGCTTCTCCCTTCAAGTGTTTCCAGCATAGAACGTTTTTGGAGCATCACGAACAGGATTTGAAAAGGACAGTATGCCTCTTTTTGGCCACAACGACCAGGCTGGAAGCTCAGGGACCTCCCACACCCCGGGATGAGAACTCTCCCAGTTCTCCTTGGCGATTGAATGGTTCTGGGGGAACTGCCCTTTGTGAAAACTGGCAATCTAAATGAGTGCATTTTGAACCTTTGGCTGTGTGTGAGGCGCTGCAGGGGCTCCCAGTTAGTAAATGGGACGCTGAGGGAATTTCCCAATGTGGACGCTGCTTGCTTACTGCTTATAAGTTAATGTGTCAAGATAGGGACTGGTTGCTACAGAGAAATGTAAGCTGGAGAAGGAAAATGCTCATCTGACTTCCAGACTGGCCCGGGCACAACGCCAGACCTATGACTTGGCTGATCAGGCTCAAAGCTATCAGCCTACTGCTGAGAAAAACAGCTGTCCTAGTAGCATGGGCAGTGTAAAACTGGAGAACTAGCCAGCCAAGGCTTAGAGCAGCTGAAAACCCAGCTCCTATCTCAAGGACGAGAAATTGACCCTAGTGAAATTCAAGGACCTGCCCAAACTGTCAAATTCCTCGGCATCCTAGGGAATAAGGGAAATAGTCCATTTTACCACAGGCTAAGGCTAAAATACTAGAATGTGTAAGCCCCACCACTAAAAAGGAGGCCCAGAAATGTATTGGCTTGTTTGGATTCTAGAGACATCATATTCCCCACGGAGGGTGACATTCCACAACCTCTGCATGCAGTCACTAGAAATCGCTATGACTTTCACCGGGGAGAGGAAGACAGCACGGCTTTTACACAAGCTAAATAAGCGGAGCAACTGGTCCTGGGTCTATGGCCCTTATGGGATGGGCCAGTAGAATTGCAAATGACTGCCTAATCGGCGCCTTTGGCAAAAACAAGATGGGAACTGGGTGTCTTTGGAGTTTTGAACTGGAAGCTGCCAGAGGCCAACAAAGCTTATTATACCCCTTTCAGAAAGCAACTGTTAGCTTGCTGTTGGGCTTTGCTGGAAACAGAGCACCTCTGCTTCAACCATGATGTCTTTATGAGGCCTGAAATTCCTATTACGATTTGGCTCAGGAGTTCCCCCGAAAGTCACCACATAGGGCACACCCAAGAAGGAAGCATCATAAAATGGGCATGATACGTACAAGACCAAGCTAAGCCAAAACCAAAGGGGATATCACTTTTACATGAGGACGTACAAAACTTGCCAGCTCAGGAAACCACCAAGCAAATCCTGCAGATAGGGAAAGAAACTCTACCCCTGACACGTCCAGTGAGGCAAATCCTTTAAAGAACTAAGCCTAGAGGATTGGAAACATGCTTGGTTGACTGATGGATCTGCCAAATACATTGGTGGGACCCGATGCTAGAAGGTTGTGGCTTACAATCCTGTTACAAACATGAGCATTTCTGATGAAGGAAGGGGTGGGAGCAGCCAGCTGGCTAAACTAGTAGCCATCCTACGAGCTGTTTAGGAGGAGGCCAGAGGGATTTGTTACTTGTATACCGACTCTTGGTCAGTGGCAAATGGTCTTACTACCTGGATGCTCCAATGGCAACAAAACAAACGGTTAATTGGGAATAAAGAGGTTTGGGGAAAACAATACTGGGAAGATATCTGAATCCCAGTGCACACTACCATTACCACTGTTTTCCATGTTGATGCTCATGCATCTCTGCTTTCTCTTGACAGACTATTTAATCAGCAGGCAGATCAACAGGTGAAAATTTCCACCATAACTGCAAACTTGAATGCGGATGAATGGATTACAACATGTTCAAGCCTTGCAATGACAGGGATTATAATGTATGGTGGTATAAAGGATAGTGATTACCAAGGAGAGTGAAAGGTCATTTTATACAATACCACTCCAGATTCTTTTGCTATAAAACTGCAGATGCAAGTTGCTCAATTGTTAGTGGTACCTTGTCAATAATTAACCCCCAAGGAAATTGCTGCCCCAATAGAAACAACATATAGAACCAGAGAATTCAGGTCCATCGGCATGGACAACTTAAATCCTAGAGCCAAAATATGGGTACAGAGTCCATCGGATCTTCCCCCTAAGGCTGGTGACCTTGTAGCTACGGCAGAAGAAAATGAAGGCATAGTACAATTTCCTAAAGATGAAAAACAGTATCATGTTCCCCCCACCCCTTTGTTATTACAGAGAATAACCTGTCTGCTAGGAATCAGTACCTGGGTCACCATATCTGAGGCTGAGAATGAGTTAGTTCATCATCAGCCACCACTACAACAGAAGCCAAATGCAGTCAGTGCTGGCTATGTGTCGAGCTGCTGGGGGCCGCCGGGAACGGGCTACCTTGGAGAATCGTCCCTGCTAACATTTCTGAATGGATATGCTGATACCAATAGGGGCGGGATAATAACACCTGTAATCCAACCTGGACTTCTTTAACCAAACCAAACAATCTATTTTTGCCCAAGCCCAAACGAAACACACCACCTTTGTTATTTAAATTACACATTATAGCAAAACAATTATAATAGAACTCTTCCTGTTCCCCGGTGGGCCCTCTGGGTATGCGGATGCTAAGAGTGGTGATACCTGCCCCCACATTGGATGGGGAGGTGCACTTGGGGGTGGCCATTAATTCCACTCACCATCCGGGACGATACTCCCCTCCCCAGCAACCTAGAGCTTACAGATGTCACTGGTTATGAATGTGCTGGACTCCCTGGTGGTGGTACCCTATGACAGTATTCTCCCCTGCCACCAGTACAATCCTGCTTCAGCAACAAATTAAAATATGAAGCATACATGTAGAAAAAAGGTTTTAATAATAGTAGCACTGAAGTTATGTTATCAGATAAATTTGCTCAGCTCTGTACTGTTGTGTTGCAAAATTGTATGGCATTAGAGATGCTTACCGCAGCCCAAGGAGGGATTTGCGCCCTACTGCATACTAAATGCTGTGTGTATATCCCTGACAATTCTCACAATGCTACTCTCCTTGCAAAGCCATGGTGAGTGTAGTTTTTTTTTTATTGATAGTGCTTTTAATTCTCCTGTATCGTATCTGTAATCTATATCAACTATACCTTCCCCATGTATCTGTAAGGGTATTTTCCTACAATTGAGTATCAAATTGAGGCCAACTGTGAAGGAAAAGTTAAATATTAGATTTGAACTCAATTGAACACAGACACAAACAATGGTCACCAAGTCCCAGAACAGGTTGCATGAGCCCCTCAAGGTTTTCATCCAGCGCTGTTTCGGAGAAATCTCTCTTTCGATCCATTCCTATACGTTAGTTATTGAAAAACAACAGAGAGTCGCAAAAACTAGTTGATCTTTTTGTGTTCCTTGAGACCAGTCACAAAGGGCCCTTGTGACTGGACCTCATGCCAAACAACTCTTTACAAAAACAGCTAGGGTCCCAGACTGCACTAGAGCCTCATGAGACCTCTCCTGATCTGTGCATGGACAAGTGGCCGACTCTGGAGCCCAGGACGTTGCTTCCCGGTCTAGTGGTGAATCCTCCATAGTCAGGTGAGTGTAAATAGCTTTTCCCTTCTCCCCTTCCCATTGCAATTTGCTTATTATATCAATCTGCTTATTATAGCATTTGCTTATTATATCTGCATTGCCATTTACATGGGATAAAGGTTGTTTACCCTTAAAGGTATTGTGTGTGTGTCTTTTCTTCTCCTCTCATGCGTTTCCCACACAGAACATCAGCCTCCCGTGCTGGAATTATGGGCATCAGCCACCACTCCTGGCCTGTTTCATTCATTTTAGAAATGACCAAATTGTGAGCTGAGATGGAGGTTGGGGTCTGGTAGATTTCCAGAAAGCAGAAATAGTGATAAGAAGTGTGGGTAAAAGTAAGTGTCCATATGAGAAGTGAGAAATTTGAGGGAAGCCGAAAGAAACCAGGAGAGAGATCTCGGAGGTTGCCTGCAGGGTCAGCAGCATCCACATCACCTGGGAACTTGATGGAAACACAAATTCTTGGGCCCATCCAACAGGTTAATATGGCAACACTCGGCTACTACCCAGGACTTTTTCCTGTTTGTGGAGTCTTGGAAAAGCACTCCTCTGGGGCTGGGGCTTCCAAGGTGTAGGTCTCAAAACTCTTCTGGATAAATCCTGAAGCCAGTTATCATCCTTGTCTCTACATCAACGTCCCACCTCCATAGGTCACCTGGAATTATTAGATTGGTGCAAACGTAATTGCAGTTTTGCATTGTTGGAATTTGCCGTTTGATGTTGAAACGATGTTAGACAAAGAGCAAATTCAAGTGCTTTTCTTAACTGAGTTCAAAATGGGTCGTAAAGCAGCAAAGACAACTTGCAACATCAACAACACATTTGGCCCACTATACTAACAAGCATACAGTGCAATGGTGGTTCAAGAAGTTTTGCAAAGAAGACAAGAGCCTTGAAGATGAGGAGTGCAGTAGCCGGCCATCGGAAGTCGACAAAGACCAGTTGAGAGTGATCATCGGAGCTGATCCTCTTACAACTACAGGAGAAGTTGCCGATAACTCAGTGACAACAATTCTATAGTCATTTGGCATTTGAAGCAAATTGGAAAGATGTAAAAGCTCGATAAGTGGGTGCCTCATGAGCTGAGCGAAAATAAGAAAACATCATTTTTTCGAAGTGTCATCTCTTATTTTATGCAAAAACAATGAGTCACTTTTTGATCAGATTGTGACATGCAAAGAAAAGTGGATCTTATAGACCAACCAGTGACCACCAGTTTGGTGGCTGGACCGAGAAGAAACTCCAAACCGCTTCCCAAAGCCAAACTTGCATCAAAACAAGGTCGTGGTCACTGTTTGGTGGTCTACTGCTGGCCTGATCCACCACAGCTTTCCGAATCCCAGTGAAGCCATTACATCTGAGAATTATGCTCAGCAAATCAATGAGATGCACTGAACACTGCAACGCCTGCCGCTGGCATCGGCCAACAGAAAGGGCCCAATTCTTCTCCACGGCAACGCCCATCCACACGTTGTACGACCAACGCTTCCAAAATTGAATAAATTAGACTACACAGTTTTGCCTCATGCGCCATACTCACGTGACCTCTTGCCAACCAACTATCACTTCTTCAAGCACCTTGACAACCTTTTGCAAGGAAAACGCTTCCACAACCAGCAGGACGCAGAAAATGCTTTCCAAGAGTTCGGCGAATCCCAAAACACAGATTTTTACGCTACAGGAATAAACAGACTTGTTTCTTGTTGGCAAAAATGTGTTGATTGTAATGGTCCCTATTTTTATTAATGAACATGTTTTTGAACCTAGTTATAATGATTTAAAATTCATGGCTCAAAACCGCAATTACTTTTGCACCAACATGGGGGGAAGGTCCTGTACTTTGGCCTCAGGGCCTTATCATCAGCAAAGTCCTCCTGCCACCAACACTACCCATCCTGTTCCCTCCCCAGTGACTCCACCACCTTTGTAGAAAAGGCTCATCTGTAGAACTACGAATCTGGTACTTTCTAAATGAATTACACAGACACTGAAAACAGGTCAGGAGACAACTCATCTCTAGATGTTTTGTAGTTTCTTGGTTTCAATTATCAAAGCACTGAAAGGGAAAAGAATAAAGAGCCACACCCAGGCAAGTTTGTTTTGAAAAGCCTCAAGAGTTGCTTTTGTTGCCCTCTTAATTCTCAGCCATGCCCTTAATGAAACTGGACTCTAAACATATAGGAAGAATAATGCCTTTAGGCTGAAAGTCACCTCTTCCAGGAAGCCCTCCATCTCAATCAGGTTCCCCAGTTTTAATATTTCATTACACCTTTCTTTATAACACTTATTGCAACTGGAAAATATGTGTGTACATACATTTATTTGCTTAATTTCAGTTCTTCCACTCAACCGTATGCTCCGTGGAGGCAAAAACCTTTTCTATCTTTTTCACCTCCGTATCCCTGGGGTCTGCCAGTGTGCAGGTGCCTACTGGACATTTAAGAAATATTTGCTGGAGGGATAGGTATCCAAAAAGTACTTTGTAGTTATGAAATAACCCTAAGACTTTGTACTTCCATTTTTTTCCTGAAAAGAAACTGGGCCTGTAGAAGTGTCGTGGCCAAAAGCAGCAAACAGGCCAGCAAAGGGGTCAGGGCGCAGAGAGCTTTGGGCTCATTTTGTTCACGACAGCTCTCAACGTGGGTCAAAAAGCCCAAGGGCCAACACCCACCTGGCACAAAAGGGAAGGAAAGTGATTCCGAGGGAAGAAACCTTCTAGGTGTAACTGACCCATAAGCAACACCGAGACCACAGAAAACTACAGAAGTTGAATTTCTTTTAAAGGCCAGTGTTCATGGTGAAATTTTCCAACGACAAATTAAGGAACTTATGTCTTCCTGAGCTAAGTCTAACCTGGGTCAAATCCCAAATGAGTCTCTTAAGTATTTATAGGATCTCATTTCCACAGTTGAGTGGACAACTCGTACCCATCACTATCTTCCTTCTACACAATGTTGCTAATGATACCTTCTCCACTTCTTCTAGAACCTTCTCAACAAAACACACCAGAGGAGAGAGCCTAAGAAGATCCATAGCAGGAAGTCCCCAGTGAAGCGTTTATCTATTTTCTCCACAGATCTACAATCCCAAATTGTTCAGCTGGAAACACTAGTAGGCTTCGTCGCTTGCCCTAAATAAATAAGCTTTGCAGAAATGAACAGATGGAGGAAAATTTCAAAGCAGCATGTGGGTGTTTCAGGCCCAAATCCCATTAACAGATAACAGGATTTATAACAGCAGTTCCCACGCAACGCTTTGGAAATTTTGAATTTGTGTGTAATAGATTGGGCTCCTTCTCCCCTAAATTATCTGCACGTTGTTCCTGCATCGGGGCCAAGCCCCTTTCTCCAGGCTAAAGAGCCCGCATTGCCAGCTAAGAAATGTGTGTATTGGCTGGGCACGGTGGCTCACATCTGTAATCCCAGCACTCTGGGAGGTCGAGGCAGGCAGATCACTTGAGGTCAGGAGTTGGAGACCAGCCTGGCCAACATGATGAAACCCCATATCTAGTAAAAATACAAAAATTATCCTGGTGTGGTGGTGCATGTCTGTAATCCCAACTACTCAGGAGGCTGAGGCAAAAGAATCCTTGAACCTGGGAGGCGGAGGTTGCAGTGAGCTGAGATCACACCACTACACTCCAGGCTGGATGGCAGACAGAGACTGTGCCTCCAAAAAAAAAGAAGAAGAAGAAGAAGAAATGTGTGTGTTGGGAGCAGCAGGAATGGGGCACAGGCCCACAGGTGGGCAGCATCAAGTGATCTTCTTTACATTGTTTCTTAATTCTCTCCTTCTTCCAAAGAAGAATTGCAACAAGTTCTGGAGGGGTAGGGGATGGGTTGTGGCAAACTGGAATCTTGAATCAAAGGAAAGACAACTAGAAGATTGGATGTGGTCAGGAACCCAAAGCACATGGCTGCCTTGTCTCAATAAAACAAGAGAACCTAGACCCAACTTAGTATCAGCATATGGGAATGCACCTCTGGGCACTATCGCAAAGGTATGGACACAATGACTGAAACAGGCCCAAATCACTCCGAGGCAGTCTGGAAAGAACTTCACAGAGCTACGCAGAAGTAGAGCTAAGAAACCCCAAGCATTCCTCAATGGGACAGCGAGGACTTGCGGGCTGAACTCCCAGAGGGAGCTGTTGACTAGATGCCATTGTCAGTGAGACGTGTAGTTGCTTTTTATTCCCCTTGAGTCTGATAGGGGTGTGAAAACCTGAATTACCCTAATTATTAGGACTAGAGTGAAAGGAAGGCTCTTAATCAGGTCATTGACTACCCTGAAACTGTTTTAATACTTAAGGATAAAAATCCGTAAACAGCCATGGCTCAAGGTTGAAGAAAGCCTGTAAGGTTCCCCGCTCCAGCAACTGACCTGGGTGCAGGTCTCCTAAGTTCATGCATGTCCCATTGAATCACTGTCCTCCAGAAATGCAGAGACACAGGACGCAGCTTTATGACCAATTCAAGCGGCCACAGAATACAGTATTAGTGAGTGGGGGTTCCAGGCACATCTTATAACTCAATCATAATAGCATCCACGTTACACACCGATACACAAATACTTCCAGCCTATTTCAGCTTTGATTTCCACAAGGAAGCCTTCCTGACCTTCCTGGCTCCCTCTTAAATGTGCCCATGACATCCAGTTCTTCTTCACTGGATCTCCCCTGCCTGTCATTAGGCAATTAATGAGTTTCTATTATATACTTAAAATGTCTTCTTTGCTAGACTGTGAGAGTGGAAAACATGTCTATTTGTCTCACCATTTTAACACCAGAGCTTAAAAAGTATATGTTAACTAACTCCCAACCGATGGCCTAGAATAGTTCAGGCATTATTTAATAAACAAAGAACTGAGTGAATAAATGACTGAATTGGTTAATCAATAGCATTCAATAATGTGGGGGGAGGATTTTATAACATTTCTTCAAATAGGGGAGCATACTGCATGAAGAGTTATAACCAAAGCCCTAATCATACACTATAAAATCAAAATCACTATTAACAAGACTCAGTTGGGCTGGATGGGGACACTGACCTTCAAAAGGTTCAATGAAAACCCTTGGTTGAAGGTGATAAGCCAAAACCTCAACTTCAACGCTTGTCAAATGCGTATTTCTCCAATCTGCTTTATTTTCAGCAGCCCTGGCAAGCAAGGAGTGTCTTCGTATATTTCCTTTGCTGAACCAGATCCTCTGAGAAAATTATGGTATTACTTATAGCAATGATCACCTATGGATAATCAGACAGCCATTATTCAAGAATTCAGAATGTATACTCAAAAAGTGTACCATGACACTGAATCCTAAATACCACAGGAGTCCCAGAGGAATCTTTGCTCACTTTAGCCACTTCTCTTGAACATATACATATACACTATTTACTAGGCTATATTTATGCTGACAATCTAGAACATGGTAGCCCTAAGTGTATCAAGTGATTATAGAGAATGCCTTATATTCATTACATAACTTTGGCTGCCTGCGTTTATTTATATAAAATGAATCAGAGTCCTAGTTGAACACAGATGGACTAATGAACCACCACATATATTAATCTTACTGAGTTCAGTGAGGCTTTTGCGTTGATTTAAGAGGGAGTACATGCATTTTCTCAATCTCCCAGATCTGTTCAATAGCAGTCATAAGACCAGGTATCAAAGTCTTGGATTCTGGAAGTATAGCATGCTCATTTATGCTCAAGAGCAAAGGCTGACAGACCTCATTTTACACCATGTGAGCTTTCTGGTTGTGATGGTTCATTTTTTGTGTCAACTTAACTGGACTAAGGGGTGCCCACATAGCTGGTAAAACATTATTTCCACATGTGTGTGTGAGGGTGTTTTCAGAAGAGGTTAGCATTTGATTGGCAGGCTGAGTAAAGAAGATCACCTCACCAATGTGACAAGCATCATTCAATTTATTGAGGCCAGAAGAGAATTTTTAAAATGGAAGAAGGACAAATTTGCTTAATTTTAATTTTTTTTGTTTACGAGATGAGGTCTTACTTTGTTGCCCAGGCAGGCTGGTCTGGAACTACTGCCTCAAGTGATCCTCCCGTCTCAGCTTCCCAAAGTGCTGGGATTACAAGTGTGAGCCACTATGCCCAGCCATCTCTTCTTAAGCTGAATGAGACATGCATCTTCTCCTGCCTTCAGACATTAGAGCTCCTGGTTCTTGCACCTTTGGACTCTAAGATGTAACATTAATGGACTCCCAATTTCTTAGGTCTTTGGACTCAGACTGACAGATGCACCACTGGCTGCCCTAGTTCTGGAGCCTTCAGACTCGGACTGAATCACCCCATGAGCTTCCCAGGTCTTCAGTTAGAAGATGGCATATCATGGGATCTTATGGCCTCCATCATTATGTGAAGGAACTCCCATAATCAATCAATCAATCAATCTCTTTCCTTCTCCCCTGACCCTCTTCCCCATACCCAAAGGTTTCTTCTTTTGGCTGAAGGTTGTTGTAAAATTGTATTCTGTTGACCACCAAATATGAGCACTGCTTAATTTAACTTTTCTTATTTTGTTGCGATTAGGAAGCGCTTAGCCCGGCACTTTGAGTTTTTGTTTTTGTTTTGAGATGAAGTCTCACTCTGTTGTTCAGGCTGGAGTGCAGTGGCGAGATCTCAGCTCACTACAACCTCTGCCTCCCAGTTTCAAGCCATTCTCATGCCTCAGCTTTCCAAGAAGCTGGAATTACAGCTGTGAGCCAGCATGCCTGGCTAATGTTTGTATTTTTAGTAGAGATGGGGTTTTACCGTGTTGGCCAGGCTGGTCTCAAACTCCTGACCTCAGGTGATATACCCACCTTAGCACTCCAAAGTGCTAGGATTAGAGGCATGAGCTACTGCACTCAACCACTTTGAGTTCTTGAACTCATTTTACAAACAAAGTTTAAGATTTGACCCTATCAAAGCCATTGTAACCTTATCTTTTTCTAGTTTTTACTAAGACTATAATAACATGATTCTAAGTTTATCATTTTTTATTTTCATACGGGCAGTCAATCTTAATTTGGGAAAATAAAGGAATGCAGTTATACTCCAAGGACGATAGGACTATTTATGGTTGTTATTTTTAATATAGGTACAATACTGTATTTTTAATGACTTAACCCGCTTAGCATGACTTTGTGGAAAACTTTTGTATTTTCATATGGTGTCCTGAGGGCTGAGACAAAGGACCGTGGACTATGAAATGCTTTGTTGGAGTGGAAGGAGTAGGGAGAGGGAGAATATATGAAAATGTATTAGGCTATGTGTTTTACACCCAGGAAAAGTTAAGTAAGACAGGCCCTTGGGCCTTACTCAATGCACTGCTGTGCTGTAACGTACAGGCTGGGTTGTCCCCTGCCTCTCTCCGTGAGAGCAGAACTCTAAACATGCCTCTCTTCCTATCACTATTACGTTGGTGCCATTACTTCTAATGGCAAAAACTGCAATTACTTTTGCACCAATCTAATATCGTCTACAACATCTTGAATTTCCATCATTTTGTTCCTAAACAGTGCCAGGCCTAGGAAAATGTGTTCAGTGAGCCCCCCCTTTCTTTGCCCTCCCCCTCTGACAGCCCCTCTCCTGATTTGTCACACCACTCACTCATTCAGTGCCTCATTCTTTCACTTTTTTTTTTTTTTTTTTTTTTTTTATACAGAGTCTCGCTCTGTCACCCAGGCTGGAGTCCAGTGGCACAATCTCGGCTCACTGCAACCTCCACCTCCTGGGTTCAAGCAATTCTCCGTGTCTCAGCCTCCCGAGTAGCCGGAATTACAGGCGCCTGCCATCACGCCTGCTAATTTTTGTATTTTTAGTAGAGTTGGGGTTTCACTACATTGGCCAGGCTGGTCTAGAATTCCTGACCTTAGGTGATCTGCCTGCCTTGGCCTCCCAAAGTGCTGGGATTATAGGCATGAGCCACTGCGCCCAGCCCTTTCTTTCATTTTTTGAGCTCTCCAACAAAATCCAACCTCAGGAAGGGATCTGATAAACTCATGCACATTTAGGCATTCATGTCTGAAAACAGACGGATTGGCGACCTCTTCCAGGAACACTTGCTTCCTGGTAAAATAACAGGCTTAAGTGAGAAGAATGAGTTTCTGTTGGCAAACTTTCGGGACTCATTGACTTGGTGGCCATGAGTGGAATCACAGTTTGGGAGGCCCCCTAGTCTACCACCTTTTTGTTGAATGTCTGGCATCCATTTCCGCCATTACCCCAGGTCACAGTTTTATTCATTGTTTCTGCTTTGACATTCCCTCTCTGATCCACAGCACACCAACTTCTGTTATCAGAAGAAGAACAGGGTGTAAAAGTCAGCTCCAAACATTTCTTGGACTCTAATTACAGTACAGTCAGTCCCAGAACTGATGGTACCCACGATCCATCTAATGCCAGAGAGAAGCTGAAGGCATGGGTCTGGGGAAATTGTGACTACAGAAAGAAAAGCGTCAAAAGCTCACAAAATGTGATTGTCATTTTAAAGGTTAGGGGCCCAATAAATTAAGAAATCTCACGGGGTGTTGCAATCCCCATCAATATGACAGTTGTAAAAAAAAAAAAAATGGCTGCTACTAACCACATGCAGCGTGGTTTAAATCTGACTCATCTGCTAGGCATCCCATCCTAATCAAAAGCTATTCAGTGACTGGAAGGCAACCACCAAGCTCAAGCAGCAATGTGCCAGGGCCCACAGCTGCATGGCTGAAAATGTCACGCCAGGGGCTGGCTGCCTCCCTTGCCCTGAACACTGCATCCCGCCTGCTGAGTGGGGGCTGGCGGGGCTGCCCAGCCAGCTGTGTCTGATGTCGCAGTTGTCCATGAGTCTCACCTTCCTTTTTCCTTGACCTGTGGACTTTGGGCTTCAAAAGAAAACAAAAGCTGCAAAGTCAAACAATGAAGAGACCAGGGAATTGAACACAGTTTCCTGCCCAAACCAAATAATATCCTTTCCTGCAGGAGAGTCCCAAAGTCCTGCAGGGACTCTAGCAAACCTTCCAGTTCATTTTTCTCAAGATGTGCAACTGAACCATCTTTTCTCTAACTAAGGCATTAAGTCAAGATTGCTCTGTTTATTAATACTTGGAAGCAGGTACTATAAGGAAGAGAAAATCAGCAATGAAACAAAGAGAGTATATATACTTGAGATGGAGTATCGCTCTATCGCCCAGGATGGAGTGCAGTGGCAAAATCTCAGCTCAATGCAAACTCCACCTCCCGGGTTCAAGCGATTCTCTGCCTCAGCCTCCCGAGTAGCTGGGATTACAGGTGACCGCCACCGTGCCCGGCTAATTTTTGTATTTTTAGTAGAAATGGAGTTTCACCATCTTGGCCAGGCTGGTCTTGAACTCCTGACCTCATGATCCACCCACCTCAGCCTCCCAAAGTGCCGAGATTGCAGGCATGAGCCACCACGCTAGGCCGTATATATCATTTTTTAAATTTTAAAACAGACCATCTTTGAGGACCATTGCATTTCTCAAGAACATGGGGATTCAAAGTGGCCCCTAGCCTCTGCATGTCTAGAATTTCATAATGAGGAAGGGAGGGGCTTCTGAATAAAGCCTCAATGATGTATTGAGCATGTAGCATGACCAAGAGACCAGCGCAGATCTTACATCTGTAAACAGAGACTTGGGGTGCCCTGAGATTTACTCAAAATCACAACGTTAATAACTTAGAGTTATTAATAACCTAATAACTTAGGTTCTCTTACTCTCTTTTCAGGATTTTCTGCCATATCATGTTGGCTTTCCCAAGAATTTTTGGATCTGGCAAAAAGGAAAAGAAATACAAAATAAATAACTAATGCATAGTATTACATAAAATATGCCTGGTGGTCTCAGAAAGACATACTCCGCATGTCCTCACTTATTTGTAGAAGTTGAAAATTAAAACAGTTGAACTCATGGAGACAGAGAGAACGATGGTAACAGAGGCTGGGAGGGTTAGTGAGGTGCTAGGGTGGTAGGTGGAGCATGGTTAATAGGTACAAATAAATAGTTAGAAATAATGAATAATATCTAGTATTTGGTAGAACAAGAGGGTAACTACAGTCAATACGAATTTAATTGTACATTTTTAAATAGCTAAGAGAGTGTAATTGGATTGTATGTAACACAAAGGATAAATGCCTGAGGCTATGGATGTCCATGCACACTGACGTGATTATTATGCACGGCATGACCGTACCCAAATATCTCAGGTATCCCGGAAATATGTACACTATGTACCCACAAAATTAAAAGTAAAAATACTGAAAAATAAAGTGTGCTCCATGAACCATATGGTTAAGAAAAGCCAAAAGAAGTTGCCAGAAATCAAAAAGTTGGTGAAAGGCTAAAATGGTGGGAGAAGAATTCAAAGAGGATATAGGACATCATTTGTAGCTTGAGAATATATGGACTAAGCAGAGTGAGTGAGAAAAAGTAGATAACGCCAGTATATAAGAATGTGATTACAGTGGTTTTGCGGGGGCAAGAAATGGTTTGGGTCATTCTGGCTGTAAGGGACAACTTGTAGGAGAATTACGTGAGAAAGCCAACCAGAAGTCAGATAACAGAGACTAGTAATAGGAATTTCACCTTGTAGAAAATGGGAAGACACAAGAGTTTCATTTAAGAGAAATGTATAGAAACTTTCTGGTTGGGAGTGGTGACTCATGTCCATCATTCCAGCACTTTGGGAAGCAAAGGCAGGAGAATCACTTGGGCCCAGAAGTTCAAGACCAGCCTGGGCAACATAGTATAATCCCATCTCTAAAAAAATTAGTTGACATGGTAGCACATGCCGTTAGTCCTGGCTACTTGGGAGGCTGAGGTGGGAGGATCGCTTGAGCCCAGGAAATTGAAAGCCATGGAAAGCCTCATTATTCTCCTCTAGAAATTCCATGATTCTATGGCTTATGAAACAAAATTAGGGTAGAGAAGGGACTAGAAGTGTGGCTAAGACCTGGACATTCCCTCCTTAAATCTAGCACAAGGTGATGAGGTTGTGAGCTAAGGTGGAGGTGATGGAAAGGAAAGGAAGGGTTGAGTGACAAGGTGCACTGAGAAAGGACAGTCATCAGGGTTTGGTAAGGCTAAACATGGATCAGATCCATCGGTGGGGGTGGTTGATATTAACATTGCCCTCACTCCAGTCTCTTCCTTGCCACTGATTATCAAGTGTGACTTTGGATTCGTCCACTCAGTGCCAAGGAAATGTTTTATGAGTCATTAGTCATCATTGAGATTAATGTACTTTTTTATTGCATTAAATTTCCTGGGAGCAACATCTCTTTACCCACAACACCTTCACTTAGCTAAACATGAAATTGTCTTGGTTGAAATGAGAAAGTTAAAGTTATTATGAATGACTATTAGCATCCATGTTTGGAGGCACTCTATTATATTTCACAATCTAATCAATTGCTATCTTCCTCTCTTCAGTCCATCAGCGCCTCCTGGTCCCTCCTCTTTTCTCATCAGCCTCAACTCCATGGCTGATCATCTGAGCTTCTCAGCTGTCTTGTACCCAATTCTCTTGCACCCAATTCCTCCTGCCCACTTATCTACCAAGACCTCATTCTTACATTAGTACTATGTTCTACCTTCTCTGTTTCTGAACACAAAAGAAAAAAAGCTCATAATAAGGAACATGGCATAGTATGTCTACCAAGTCCTAGTACGCATCTGAAAAGGGTTCTTAGTCTTTTACTTACTGCTGGCCAGCTCCCTTTCCCCTTAATGACAATTCCAAATCATCTCTCTTCCACTAACAAACCTGATGCTGCCATCCTCCTCCTGAAACTGTCCATTTCCATTTCTGTGACGCAGCCTCTCCTGGCTCTGCCAGGCTCTCCTCTCCTTCATCTACGGCTCCACTGTCTGCACTAGCTCCAAATGTTGGTGTTTCGTCCTCAACTCTTTACCCCTGTCTTGAATGAGCTCATAATCCCATTGTTTTAAACACCAAATAGATGTTGTATTAGGTAGAACAGGGTCCCTTCCCAAAACTCTGTGTTTTTCCTCGAGCCTCAGAACGTGAGCTGATTTGTAAATGGGGTCTCTGAAGATGTAATTAGTTATGATGAGGTCATGTGGAATAGGATGACCCTAAACCAGTGACTTCTCCATAAGAGGAGAAGAGACACAGGGACAGACATGGGGAGAACGCCTTGTGAAGACAGTGGCAGAGATGGGAGTGATAGGTCCACAAGCCAATGGACTCCAAGGATTGTGGGCAACCATCAGAAGCCAGGAGAGAAACATGGAGCAGATTCTCCCTGGAGCTTCCAGTAGGGACCAAGCCTGCTGACACCTTGACTTCAGACTTCTGGCCTCCAGAAACAGTGATAATACATTTCTGTTTTTGTAAGCCCTCCAGTCAATGGTTCTCAGCAACAGCAGCTACTGGAAACACATGCTGGTGACTTGCGAATAGATACCACCAGCTTAGCCTCCTCCCCAAGCCCCAAACTCATGTTTCCAATTCCTGTTTCCACCTGGCCTCTCTTCCTGGACTTTCTGCCTGTGGACCACAGCAGAAATTGTGCTCCTGCCTGTACTCACTGCCACTCTTCTGTGCTGGGGATATAGATGGCATTTTTTGGTCTCTCCTCTCTCACAATACCAAGTAACTAAGTCCAGGTCTTGATCCTCTGTTGACTGAGTTTCTGCAAAATCTTCCTTCGCTGATCTCCTGCTCAGCTTTCCCACCCTCCAGTCTCTTCTACACAGACAAGAGTGTGTCTTCTACAAGGCAAATAAGACTTTATAAATGCTTAAAATACTTACCAACACTCAAAGCTTTTCTATCCATTAAGAGCCATGCTCTGTGCTTAGCATGGTATACAGGGCTCCCAGAATCTGCCCTGCCTATCTCTGTGGACTCACCACACACTCCCTCCCGACTCTCCACGCTCGGAGAATCCCGTCCGTGTTGACTCCAGGACCCCATGTTTGTGGATTGGCCCCGTGCCTGTGCTCCAGTGACCAGTCCTCTTTCCCACTTCCTATCCCCTCCTTCCACAGCATCTTTCATGTCTGACTTGACTCTTTCAGATCTGACTCAGTGTCACCTCCCTCAGGAAGCCTGCCCTGATACACCACTTACCTCCTCTCTCTCTGCACCCCACCCCAAGCATGTTGCATGCCTCCTCTCTGCACCTGCAATCCTTTGAGAATAGCTCAAGTTTTGTACTCACCATATTGTATTGTAATCTTTTTTAAAATTTTACATTAAGTAAAATAAGAACTTCACTTAAGTTCTGGGATACACGTGCAGAACATGCAGGTTTGTTACATAGGTATACATGTGCCATGGTGGTTTGCTGCACCTATCAACCCATCATTCATTAGGTATTTGTCCTAGTGCTATCCTTCCCCTTGCCCACCACCCCCCGACAGGCCCTGGTGTGTGATGTTCCCCTCCCTGTGTCATTGTGTTCTCATTGTTCAACTCCCACTTATGAGTGAGAACATGCAGTATTTGGTTTTCTGTTCCTGTGTTAGTTTGCTGAGAATGATGGTTTCCAGCTTTATCCAAGTCCCCGCAAAGGACGTGAACCTATTCTTTTTATGGCTGCATAGTATTCCATGCTGTATATGTGCCACATTTCCTTTATCCAGTCTGCCACTGATGGGCATCTTTGTTGGTTTCAAGTCTTTGATCGACATATGAGTTCCTCCCTAGACTATTGGCTTTATGAGGATGGGAAAAATGTCCTGGAAGGTAGTATATGGTCGTACCAGGGACAGCACAGGCTCTCAATCAGTGTTTGTTGAATGAATGAATGAATGAGGGTCTACCTTCTTTACCAGTCACAATTCATGTTTCTTTTTGGTCAGTTGAACAATAACTCTTTCCAGTCTCATTTCTCTCTTTCTGCCATTTGCGCCTCTCTAAGTACCAGAGAACACGGCAGTTTAGGACAAAGTTTAAACCAAAGCCAAATCAATGGCTTTAACGCCTTCTAGTTTTGTTCCATTTCCAGCACACACCTCTCATCTCCATAATGGCCAGCTGAGATGTGTTCAACAGTGGCCCCAAGAAAGGTTTGTCCATGTCTTAGAACTGTGAATGTGACCTCATTTGGAAAAAAAACACCTTTGCAGACGTAACTGTTAAGGACCTTAAGATGAGATCAGAGATGAGATCCTGCATTATCTAGGTGGGTCCTAAACCCAGTGATAAATTTCCTCATAAGACAGACATGGGGACAGACACATGGAGAAGTGAGAAGACCATGTGGAGGTGGGGAGAGAGGGCAGGGTGATGAGGGAACAACACAAGACACTAAAGGAGGCAAAGAACAATCCTCTTCTTAAGTCTTTGAAGAGGGCATGGCCCAGATGATCCCTTGACTTTGGACTTCTTGCCTCCTAAACTGTGAAAGAATAAATACCTACTGTTTAAACCCACTAATTTAGGGGTAATTTGTTACAGTAGGCCTAGAAGATAAATACCCTGGCAATCTTAGAACTGCATGCTGCTGTCTGCAAGAAACCAGCATTAAGGACCCAGGTGACCCCTGAGTGTCTCCATTCTTGGACAAACAATTCTAAGCAAGCACTGGGTCAATAATAAAAATAGGTTATTTTTATTCGTACATCAACAAGAATAGTTTAGGTGTATTGAGCTCTTACTAAGTGCCAGGTGGAGTCCAAATCATTTCACATCTAGTAACTCCTTTAATCCTCCTGACAACCCTAAGAGGCAGCTGCTGTTACTATGTCCATTTTGCAGACAAGCAAACTGAACTAGGAGTGGTTTTCTCACTTTCCCAGGCTCTCATAGAAATGAGCAGCGGGCAGTGCTCAGCCACATCTTTGCATGAAGTACGGTAAGGTACAGAAGAGCGTGCTAGGTCCGGACATCTTCGGGGAGGTTGCCTGACCTCTCTGAGCTAGACCGAAGCTCTGGCCACCTCCCCAATTCTGACATTCTGGGGTCTCCCCAGTCTGCCCTAGCTCTAAAATGTTATGATTTCCAAACCAGGTTTTTCCTATTAATGGTGATTTTCTTTTACACTCTCACAGAGCTCTCCTGCCAGAATCTAGACACCTGGCCTGCTTTGCCATTCAGTGAGGAAAAATGACCAGAAACGCAACAGAATCAGCACATTCCCCGAGCCATACTGAGGGATGGTGAAAAATGTGCCTCGTATTTCAAAATGTACCCTTCCTCCCGCAGCCAGGCCTCACTGACAAAGCAGGCCCCGGGGCTGCCAGGGAACCAAACTGCCTCTCATTCTTATATTTAAATTTAATTTAACCGTAGTGTTACCCTACATGTCAACAGTTTAGGACAAATTGATGGATTCTAGTTTAACTATTTAGCTGTGCCAGTGTTAATGTGTGCAACCATGCATTAAATTAAAAATGACACTTGGAAATACATATACCCTGGACCTCAGTTCTGTGCACCAGATAGGAAAAAGATTTAAAATGCTGTCTACTGGAGGATTACCACTGAAGAAGCATGAATCTCATTACCGCAGGCTGCACAGAACACATTTGCAAAGCTCCATTTAAAAGCTCTCTGATGGTAGCAGCCTGGTTATCTGGCTGGATAAACATGACATTTCCTTTCCATAACAGAAAGCCCAGTTGCTGCCAAAGCAAAGATGTCAGTGTCCTCAACCTCCTCACACCCACCTTGATTCTGGGCACCCTCGCTCAGCGTATGTGTCACCCATGCCAGCTGTCCTCTCCTACCAAGTTCACAGTCCTACCCTTCAAACAGACATTAATGAACTTATCCACAGACAAATCACTAGAAAAGTATAGTCGTTCTCATTTATTAAGTACCTACTATGTGCAAGCCATATTGCCAGGCACTTCTTACAGTATCTTATTTAACATTCCTATGATGTCATTGTTCTTACTTCATTTCGGCATATGCAGAAATTGACGCTCAGAGAGGTGAAGTACATTTTTCAAGATCACACAGTGATGAAGGGCAGAGCCAAGGCCTGTCTAATTCCAAAGCTTGGTCTCTTTAACCATAGGTAGCAGTGCTACTGGAACCATCACTCCTAAAAATGCCCAGTTAATTGAGCTTCTGTTCATATTTTACATTCATCCATGCAATCAAATGAGCCTAAGGTACATCCTAGGTAAGAATTGCAAAGTAAAGTGCATTTGCTTAGAATTCTCCTGCTCTCATTGCTGTGCCCTTTCTCTCTGCAGGCAGGAAAGTCCCTGTACTATGAGCTCCTTATGAGTAGGGATCAGACTTATATATCTCCTATATCCAACACTCCGCCCCATGCCCAGCCTAGAGAGGGTGTCCATGGGCATTTGTCCAGGTGCAGTGTGCTGGGTGCTGGGCACAAGATGGGAGAGAACATGTAGGGGTGCCAGTAAGGTCCAGGAAGTGCAGGGGAAGAGAACGTGCCCATTGGAGGAACACAGTCATCAGGAATGTAATGGTGGGATAGAGAAAGCTCATCACCCTCATTCTCACACTAACAGAAAGGCATTTTCCCCCAGGGGCCAAGCCATTGTTATCACGGAAATAGCAGCCTTCAAATTCTTTCATCTTCTTGAAATGTAACTTCAGATCATTTGACTCTGAATCACAAGAGAAAGCCTAACAGCAAATTTTCTCCACGCTAAGTACAAATTTGGGTAAACAAGAAAGCAAAATGGAATGCAGGGAAAGAAGATAAAGACAAATGATCTAAAACGGAACTGCGGTAGTCTGGCGGGTGATTGCAGAGCCTGGCACTGTCTTCCTGCTTCTCCATGTAGACGGGCACTACCATCGCATCGGCAAAAATGCAAATCAACCTCATGGTTTCGTAAGGAAGTCCAACCACATAACCCAATTAAGTCCACTGTTCCTGAAACAATTGAATCTTCTAAGAAATGAACACAGACCAAGTCGAAGACATTTTCCTATTCACCCGACTCCGATTCTGCTCATTTGTCTCCTTTTCCCATGCTCTACCCCATTTCCATCTCCTAATGATAGGCTAGCAATTTCTTTTCTAAACAGAAACTTAACAGCCACCCAGTTTTGCATTTATTCAGCACATTTCCTGCTGAGAACTGTCCATTAGTGGGAGTTTTACCATGACCTAACCTTGCAGAGTTCTGGGTCGAGTTGGCACGGGCTGGGGAGAGGATGGGAGCAGGAGGCGGCTGAAATTAACCTGATTTCAGCAGTTGGCTCCTGAGTGTGTTTGCATCTGTTGTCTTAATGGACTGTGAGAGCTGCCAGGTTGTCTGCCAGAATCTGTCGTCAAGGTAGAGGGACACAGGCAGGCAGCCGGAGGGAGCCTGCAGCCTGGGTGCTCACCTTGCACCGCCAGGTTGGTCTACCTGGCAGCTTTCGGTTTCTGGTTTAGTTTTGTTTGTTTGTTTGTTGTTGCTGTTTTTTTGAGATGGAGTCTCGCTCTGTTGCCCAGCTGGAGTACAATGGCACGATCATGGCTCACTGCAATCTCCGCCTCCCAGGTTCAAGTGATTCTTATGCCTCAGCCTCCTCAGTAGCTGGGATTACAGACGCATGCCACCATGCCTGGCTAATTTTTGTATTTTTAGTAAAGGCGGGGTTTCATCATGTTGGCCAGGCTGGTCTTGTACTTCTGACCTCAAGCAATCCACATTCCTCAACCTCCCAAACTCCTGGGATTACAGGCGTGAGCCACCACACCTAGCTAGTTTTTCTTTTAAAAATAAAGGAACTATTCAGTCCAGGGTGTGTTTGTTCGATCAGAACCCAAACCAACCATTTTTGTCAACCATGATTCCTGGGAACCCATTTTCATGTCTTATTCATGGTGGGAAGGCAGGTTCTTCCATAGCCAATTCCCAATCACAGACCCTGGCAAAGCACACTCGCTGAGAGCCCTCAACCGTATAAAGGGCTTCTATTCAATCAAACTGAAATCACACCGTCTTGCCACCTAAAGAAAATTTACAACTGATATTATTTTCTTTTCCTTTTTTTTTTTTTTTTTTTTTTGAGATGCTGTCTCGCTCTGTGGCCCAGGCTGGAGTGTAGTGGTGCCATCTTGGCTCACTGCAACCTCTGCCTCCCAGGTTCAAGTGATTTTCCTGCCTCAGCCTCCTGAGTAGCTGAGATTACAGGTATGTGTCACCACACCCAACTAATTTTTTTTTTTTTCAGTAGAGACGGGGTTTCACCATGTGGGTCAGGCTGGTCTCAAACTCCTGACCCCGTGATTCGCCCACCTTGGCCTCCCAAAGTGCTAGGATTACAGGCATGAGCCACCGTGCCCAGCCACAACTATTATTCTTTTCTAAAACACAATAAGCTATTATTTATTGAATATAAACTGCCTTCCAAACCTTATGGTCAACACCTTAAGTAGCCTGGTTACTGTCCCCATATCACAGATGAGAACACTGAGTAGCCTGGTTACTGTCCCCATATCACAGATGAGAACACTGAGGTAAACAGAGGGCATGGACTCTGGCCAGAAGAGGCCTTACAGAGCTAGAAAGGGAGGAACAAGGCTGAAATTCAAACCCAAGTCATTTGATTCCACAGTCTATCCTTGTTGGTTTCTGTAAGGGGACAGGTTCTACTCCCAGGGACCTCCATCACTTTATCTGGTTCCTGGGAACAGAAACCAACTCTAGAGAGGACAGGGCTTTGCTGAGGCTCATTCTGCTCTACTATTTCCATCCTTTTCCAATATTAAAACCCCTTTGAGCTTTTTTCTTTTCTTTTTGAGATGGCGTCTCGCCTCTCTTGCCCAGGTTGGACTGCAGTGGTGTGATCTCGGCTCACTACAACCTCCACCTCCCGGATTGAGGCGATTCTCCTGCCTCAGCCTCCCAAGTAGGTGGGATTACAGGTGCCCGCCACCATGCCTGGCTAATGTTTGTATTTTTAGTAGAGCCAGGGTTTCACCATGTTGGCCAGGCTGGTCTTGAACTCCTGACCTCAAGTGATCCACCTGCCTAGACCTCCCAAAGTGCTAGGATTATAGGATTAAGCCCAGCCTCCTTTGTGCTTTTCAAAACGGTATCATGATAATCACTACATCTTCAGTCCACATTGAATAAGGGAAGAGCCTCCTATGAATTTTATGATGTTTATAAACAAATGTGTATCTTATTCATGACAATCAAATCCACAGACATTTCACATGTGGATAAGTCATGTTACCCAGGCAATGCACACTTCTTAGATCACATGGGGATTCTTGGATTCCATGAATCGATCTAGAAATCCACAGCCGGCATTGATTTCTGTCTCTGCTCTGTGTCTCATGGGTGGGTACCCAAATTAGATGATGTAAAGATGGTTAAGAATTCTGGTTTTAAAATAACAGCACAACAACAATAACAAATGAAATACATCTAAATGCTTCAATACAGTGGGAATCTAAGGAGATATTGAACTTAACTGCCAATGTTCTCTTCTTCTTAGGGTCTGACACGAAGTCAGCCTGCAGAAGGATTAAAGGTTGTATGCCTTGTAAAGAGAGCTTCCGGAGCCTTGAAGAAAGGGCCTGATTGAAATGAATTTTTTGTCCCACGAGGACAAAATGCCCCAGACTGCCCTCTCACTGCCTGGGGTCTCACCAGGATTGTATGCTGTATTATTTTATTTTGCCAGAATGCCAGAGTCTTGTCTCTCCTGTTTGGTTATGCTACCACACTTAGTGAAAAAACACCAAGGCAATCTGTCCCTTCCTTTGGATCTGATCAGCCCTGGATCAGCTCTAACAAAAAAAGCAAGGGAGCTTCCTTCAAATTGCTATTTACTCTCTTGATGTAGTTGTCAGAGGCGTATGAACCAGAGCAACTTCATCTTGAACAGGAGCTGAGCAAAATGAGGCTGAAACCTACTGGGCTGCGTTCCCAGATGGTTAAAGCATTCGAAGTCACAGGATGAGATAGGCAGTCAGCACAAGATAAAGGTCATAAAGACCTTGCTGATCAAATAGGTTGTCGTAAAGAAGCCAGCCAAAACCCACCAAAACCAACATGGTGATGAGAGTGACCTCTGGTCATCCTCACTGCTACACTCCCACCAGCACCCTGACAGTTTACAAATGCCATGGCAACATCAGAAGTTACCCTATGTGGTCTAAAAAGGGGAGGCATGAATAATCTCTCCCTTGTTTAGCATATCATCAAGAAATAACCAGAAAAATGGGCAACCAGAAGCCCTCAGGGCTGCTCTGTCTATGGAGTAGCCACGCTTTATTCCTTTACTTTCCTAAGAAACTTTCTTTCACTTTATGGATTCACCTTGAATTTTTTTCTTACACAAGATCCAAGAACCCTCTCTTGGGGTCTGGATTGGGAACCTTTTTGTGTAACAGTAACCTGACTTTCTGAGTTTCATAGTCTCAGATGGCTGCTGGAAAGCTAAGCAATCTACCATCACAATGCTGCCTAGCCACAGAGACACAAGATCTGCCATCCTTACCACAAGCAAATATTTTCACTTCTCTTATTCTTAAGATGAGTTTTGAATAATTCCTGGCATCAAAGGAATAACCACCTTCTCAGAATTACAGGGAGGCTCTCGATGCTGGATATGTGTTTATTCTGAAATCAATATGGGAAAGACAGTTCATTCTGAATGTATTTGATCAGAGACCTTGACTTTAAATCCATATTATTGCCGTTGCCATTTATCCCAGGCAGAGGAAGCTAGCAAAGGATTATTTGTGTGTGTAACATGAGAGGTGTCCCTACGGGGCCCCACCAATTCCTGTATCTCTGTTTGGATAGGGTTTATTAGACAGGGTCTAACACTCTTGTCCACACATGACAGTGCTCACTCAAATACCTTTAGCTGTGAAGTTGACATCTGGGAGAGAATTTCTGACTCCAGCCCCACCTCCAGTTCTTACCCAGCCAAAGTACAACTCAGATTCTGAGCTCTGCCTCAGCCAGGGAATCAGAGTCCCCTCAATGTGTGACTTGTCAAGGAATTCATTTGCAACAGAAACTAGAAGACCATGGTACAGTATGTCTAGGGGAAGGACACTGATTCTTGTGGATTCTTAAGTGGGGTTTTGTGGGTTTTATTTTTTAAGACATGGGGTCTTGCTGTGTTGCCCAGGCTGGAGTGCAGCGGCGTGATCATAGCTCACTGCAGTCTCATGGTTGTTCACGCAATCTTCCCACCTTAGTCTCCCAAGTAGCTGGGATTACAGAGCATGCTACCATGCCCGACTAATTTTTTATTTTTTTAATTTTCTGTAGAAAAGGGGTCTCGCTATATTTCCCAGGTGGGTCTTGAATACCTGGGCTCAAACGACCCTCCTGCCTCAGCCTCCCAAAGTGCTGGAATTCTAGATGTGAACCCCTGTGCTTAGCTTCTAAAGGGGTTTTATAGCAGCCTTGACTTGCAAATCTTCAAAATTCTCTGTGAGACAAACCACATTTTGATTTCTTTTCTTGACTTGGGAAGGTCTGAGACAGAGATCTTGTGTTGTGTGAGGTCAAACAAGTGAGTCAGCAAAGCCACACATACAACTGGCATTCCATCACTCACCTTTCCTACTAACACCACCGGGGCATGAGGAAAAGACTTGGCATTGGGCCCCCCAAACCTCCAAACTGAATGAACAAAGAAACTGAGATGAAACTGAAAGGTTTTTCAGAAAGCGAGGAGAGTGGTGGCTTACACTTATAATCCCAGCACTTTGAGAGGCTGAGACAGGTGGATCACTTGAGGTCACAAGTTCGAGACCAGCCTGGTCAACGTGGCGAAACTCCATTCTCTACTAAAATTACAAAAATTAGCCAGGTATGGTGGCACATGCCTGTAATCCCAGGTACTCCAGAAGGCTGAAGCAGAAGAATCACTTCAACCTGGAAGGTGGAGGTTGCAGTGAGCTGAGATCTCGCTACTGAACTGCAGCCTGGGTGACAGAGTGAGACCCCATCTGAGAAAAAAAAAAGAAGAGAAGAGAAGGAAAAAGAAAAAGAAAAGAAAGCAAGGAAAGGGGAAAGGGCTCAGAACATAGGTGAGGCTGGCTTTGGATATTGGATATGAGATACTAGCCGACAGCATGTGGTCAACTGTGCAACCATCTACGTATCAGTTTCCTTGGCTGTCAATGGGATTAAATAGCAGTCGCATCATATAGCTGTTATGAGGATTAGTGAAGATAACATACGTAAAGCTTGGAACAAACAGGTTTCTGTCCTCCAACGTGGATTTAGCTCGGGGTGGAGCTAGTCTCCCACACATGGCTTTCACAGTCCTTATATGACTCTGAGCCTCACTGTGTGGCTGTGGATCAGGGTCACAACAAAAGAACAACAACCCATGTGGAAATGTCAATCACCGCTTCTCACTCAAATGTTTAAGGCAAATCAGAAGCTAAGTCCATGCCACCGGTATTAAAATCTCCTCTCCTGGCTGGGTGCAGTGACTCACACCTGTAATCCCAGCACTCTGGGAGGCCAAGGCAGGCGGATCACCTGAGATCAGGAGTTTGAGAGAAGCCTGGCCAACATGGTGAAACCCCGTCTCTACTAAAAAATTAGCTGGGCATGGTAGCACATGCCTGTAATCCCAGCTACTCAGGGGGCTGAGACTGGAGAACCCAGGAGGTGGAGGTTGTGGTGAGCTGAGATTGCCCCACTGCACTTCAGCCTGGGTAACAGAGCAAGACTCCATCTCAAAAAATAAAAATAAAAAAAAATAAAGATATCTTCTCCTTTATATTTCTCTGGTCCCTCAGTCTCCTGGGGCTTTTTCACTCTATTACTCAAATCGAATGCCTCATCCACTCCTTCCTGCTCGCATCTCTGCTCCCAGTTCCTTTGCTTCTCCATGCAGCACGCTACGTACACCTTAGCACATTGCCTCAACTCTCTCCACCTCCAAGAAATATGTATTTATATTTCTCTAAGAATCTGATCATGTAGTATATTCCTTTCTTCTTCCAATAAAGCAGGATTGGAGAAGATGCCAAGACAGGGAACTGGGGAGCTGTGAACTCCTGCACGTAAATAATTTTTATACCATCTCATAGAATTAAAACACAAGACTCTTTATTTTCTCAAGTAGTATCTTGGTATATATAGTTATGAAATTTCCCAGGAGTTTAAATAAAACCTTTTATATGGTCCATAAATTGTGATATTAGCCCACAGATGGCATGGGAAACACTGTAATTTTTTCCTGGCCAACACAATTATTCCTAGCATCACTGCCAACTCAGTACAGTTTATAACCCTCTGTGGATTTTTTTTCATTCCAATACTTATTTATATTTTAACAGTCATTTGACCAAAGACTCCTTTTTTTATAAACTTAACTGAAAACATATTTTTCGCTCTTGACATAGCCAAGAATGGCCAAGTGAAGCCCGTTTCCATGCACTATTATAAGATAAGAATATTTACTACTGAATATACTTACTCTGTAGGGAACAAGCTTGGAGACTATAAAAAGTCATAGGAAATTTAGATTTGTTCATTATAAATGCTAATTGATGAGGGAGATGGTAATAGACCGTCTTTGGCGTGCCGAAGTAAAACAGAAGAAATATCCCAATAAAAACCCACACCCTACTACTATTTTTAAATTATGAAATTAAATGGCAGAAATGCCTTGGCCTGAATTCCCTGGAGCCCAGACACTCTGATTTGATTTATTGATCCTTCTGTTTCAGCATGTGGGTCACTACGTAGATTTCTGCCTTCACATCACCCAGGTGAATGCTGCTCAGCGCCCAGCTCACCCTGACGGTGTCCTTCAATCTATCTGACCTCCAATGGGTGACTCTCTTTTTTTTGTTAGCCTCTTGAGTGCTTGTCCCCTCCTCCTACCTTCTGTACTAGTTACTATCAGAATTAAGCTAAAATAAACACTAAAAGCAAAGATAAAAACACTAGTTACCACTTCACCTAGAACTCTTTGCTTATATCACCAAGGACTTAGAGGAGAGGTGCCTAGGCAGAAAACTCATTCATCTGAGCACCTGTGACAAGAAACAAGAAAGCGGCTGCTTGAGATGAAGACAAAGGTGATACCAAATTGGAAAATTCATCATTGCCAAAATTTCTGGCATCCACCAAGAGGGTGGAGTTGTCTGAATTAAAAATCAAAACAACTGAAAATGGAAATTGAACATCTCGATCTTGGGCTTTATCCTAGCTGTGCCCTTGATCTGTGGTGTAACTCTAAAGGGAACAGCTTCTCCCAATGCATTGTATTATTCTCATTTCTTTCCTACCATTTGGCCAAAAATGGTACAATCATCTCACCTTCAGCAGGAAGACTACTGGAAGTAACTAGAAATCAGGACAGCCTCCTGACTAGCAATAGTAATTACACAAAGCAGAATCACACAGTCACTAATCTGTGTCAGAAAAACACAGATGTCCTTGGAACTAAAACCATGAAAAACACCACCACCAATTAGTCTTTCTGAGTCACAGCACTATGAACAATTTCATATTCTTGTTTACTTCAATTTTTCTAACTTTTTTTCTACAGAAATCTATGTTACTTGAATAGTAAGAAACCTGTAAAAATCCTATGACAGTTTTTATCTTGTTTTTTGGATAAATTTGTGATTTTTAAAATCACTCTTCTATTCTAAACTATATACTGTTTTATGTAAATTAGTAACATTATCATTACAACTATTGACAGATGACCTAAGGGTTACTTAATCTTCAGAAATCCAGTAGGTGCGTTACCATGTAACTCAGAAATACAATCGTGATTTTTATTAAGAGTTTTTGGAGGGCTTTCTTGTTTGCTACAATTACAGGCCTGTGTTATGCAAATTCCACTTACAGCAATGATCCTCTCTTTTCAGCAATTCAAGTGTCAAGCAGGGAGCTAAGATGTAATGGTTTCCTTCAGGTTGCTCCTAAATGACCTGATTTATTCAAAGAATGCAGATATCTGACAATCCTTGCCTTTCCATTGGAAAGCCTTTGGTTACAAATATTTTAAAACATAATTTCATTGTTTAAAAATAATCATTGTAATTAAAACAAATATTAACAAGTCAAAAGGAGTATACAATGAGACAGCTTAGATTTTATTAGACAATGTACACATTGACCCGAAAGTATCACCACAAATCAAATTTTATAGTGACCGTGAACTGAAAAAACTGCTGATTTTACTGCTGTCAGATTTCTTTGAGTTTCAGCTGTTACATGAAGATTTAGAGCACTACGTGCAGCTCTGCTCACAACAGCCAAGAAGTAGAAACAGCTAAGTGTCAGCTGATGCATGCGTGCATGCGCGCACACACACAGAATATTAGTCAGCTATAGAAAAGGAAATCCTCTCATTTGCAACAACACGGATGGCTCTGGAGGACGTTATGCTAAGTAAAATAAGCCAAGCGCATAAAGACAAATACTGCATGACCTCACTTATACATGGAATTTTAAAAAGTGAAACTTGCAGAAAAAGAGAGAAGACTGGTAGTTACCAGCAACTAGGGAGTCGGAAAATGGGGAGATATTGCTCAAAGGACACAACGTTTCAGTTATAAGAGGAAGAAGTTTTGGAGACCTAAGGTACAGCATGCTGACTATGGTTCATAATACCGCGTTGTATACTTGAGATTTGTTCAAAAAGCAGATCTTAAATATTCCAGAAAGAAAGAAGAAAGGGAGGCGAGGAAGGCAGGAAGGTCTGGTACTTGATAGCACAACAGGGTGACTGTAGTCAATACTAATTTAATTGTGCATTTAAAAATAACTAAAAGAGTATAACTGGATTGCTTGTAACACAAAGGTGAGTGCTTGAGGGGACAGATTCTCCATTTACCCTGATGTGATTATTACACATTGTATGCCTGTATCAACGTATCTCGTATACCCAGTAAACATATATACCTACTATATATCCACAAAAATAAAAATTAAAAATTGAAAGAAGAAAAACAAAAAGAAAAGAGAAGGGAACAGAAGGGAATGAGGGAGGGAGGGATGGAGGGAGGGAGGCAGGCGAGGCTGGCTGGCTAGGTTAGGTGATGGATAAGTTAATTAGCTGGTTTGTGGTAATCATTTCACAATGTATATGTATATCAAATCATCACATTGTACATCTTGAATATACACAATTTTTACTTGTCAATTATACCTCAATATAGCTAGGAGACGGATTAGCGCACTGTGGAAGCTGCTGGCCACCTAAGACTCTGCAATGGGGATCATAACAGCACAGCAGATTCTCAATTAACATCTTCAATAGGTTCTTGGAAACTGCGACTTTAAGCAAAACGATGTATAATGAAACCATTTTTTTTCCTCTATCAACAAAACAATGTTGAAGGAAACAGCATTATTCCAGGACCAGCTATACATCGTTTCACTTAAAGTTACAGTTTCCAAGAATCTGCCAAGAACGTTAAGTGAGGACCTACTGTACCCAGTTAGGGCACATGGAGGATTTAATTACATAATTATGTACATAAGAGTCTAGAACAATGATGGATATGCCCTAAAAACGCTACATGAGTAACAGTCATTGTCCTCTTGGGATCACAAAGGTCTGTGAATCTATGTCCTCATATCCTCAACATCCTCTTCTCACCCTCCCAGCTCAGGCTTGAACCCTAGAAATACGTGTTACAGTGAAGCTGGATAACTCCAACCTCAGAGTTATGTGGCCTTAGGCTTATTCATCCATCCTGAAATCCGTTAGCGCAACTTGGTCCAAGTTTGAACCCCAGCCTTACTACTTTATATTGCAAGCCTAGCACGTCTATAAAATAAGAACAGTCCCTGGCCTGCAAGGGTGCTTTAAGGCTCTAAGTCAGTATGTATAAGAATTATACTGTAAAACTTGGTACATCACAGGCACTCCATGCATGTTAAATAATAGCATTGTTATTACAATTTCTAAAAGCTAAAGAAGGCACTGAGTTTACTGGGAGTTCTTTTGTTTCCCAGATTTCCTACCCTTGATATAGCCATGGAGAAAAAGTGAGAAAAGGGCTCTGAAAACCTTGCAGCTCCTCCCTAGTGGAAATAGCCAGTGAGGATGTCAGAGAGGTTTGAACTAGAGCACCTACATCTTGAATAGGAGCTGGGCAATATAAGGCTGAGACCTACTGGGCTGCATGCCCAGGTGTTTAAGGCATTCTAAGTCACAGAATAACATAGGAGGTCAGCACAAAATACAGGTCATAAAGACCTTGCTGATCAAACAGTTTGCAATAAGGAAGCCAGCCAAAACCCACCAAAACCAAGATGGCAATGAGAGTGACCTCTAGTCATCCTCACCGCTATACTCCCACCAGCGCCAGGACAGTTTACAAATGTCATGGCAACCTCAGGAAGTTACCCTATATGGCCCACAAAGGGGAGGCATGAATAATCCACCCGTTGTTTAGCATATCATCAAGAAATAACCACAAAAATGGTCAACCAGCAGCCCCTGGGGCTGCTCTGTCTGTGGAGTAGCCGTTCTTTTATTTCTCTGCTTTCTTAATATTAACTTGCTTTCACTGTATGGACTGCCCTGAATTCTTTCTTTTCAGAGATCGCATCTCATGGGGTCACAGGGAGGATTAATTGCATAATTATGTATATGAGAGCCTGGAACTTGGATTGGGTCTGGATTGGTCTTGGACTGGGTCTAGATTGGTCTTGAATTGGGTCTGGATTGGTCTTGGATTGGGTATGGATTAGGACCCCTTTCTAGTAATAGGACTCCCTCGTAAATCAGCTAACACTGAAGGAATGTGAGGTGTGTATGGGGATGTCAGCTTTCTTGTATGAGTCCTGGCAGGTTCAGAAACAGGAATGCCCCTGGGGAAGGAGCAACTAGCTACATGTGACCATTTTACTCTACTGGGGGAATTGAGACAAATACCCAGTTATAGGCTGTGATGTGTGTATTACCAGGCATTCCCAGATCTCAAAGCTACCACTACAAGCTAAACCTCAGACCTGGAGTCTAGCAAAATAAATTGTACCCATCGAAGTGCCCCTGGGAAGTTACTTTATATGCAATGGTCAGCTTACCTTGTCTAGGCTTCATTGAACTTAATTATTTGATTTATGAATGGTCAATGTTATTGACCATCCAGCCGCCCATAAACTCTTCCGCTTAATAAAACAGTGGCCTATTAGCCCACACGTTCAATAAACAAGCATTGAAGGGAAGCAGAATCTGTGGGGACAGCCCAAGAGAGGCAGCCAGACTCTCCTGGCTCCGTCAGCAACCTCCCAAAGAGGGTAAAGATTTCACTTTGAATCTATAGATGCCTTGTTGGGTTTTGCATAAAGAAATTACTAGAGTAACTGGACCATAACTTAGTTCTTCTAAATAGCAGTGAATATTTGAAAGCTTCAAGGACACTGCTGGAAACTTTGCCAAATGCATACATACCTAGGGAAAAAGAGCATATTCATCCCGCAGACTACTCAGCATTCCAGCCATATTCCAAGTCTTATAAATGTCAATGAAAAGAGTTAAACTCTATCAAATATTTGCAGAGATTTATTCGGAGCCAATTATGAGTGACCATGGCCCATGACACATCCCTCTGGAGGTGCTGAGAACATGTGCCCAAGGTGGCTAGAGGGCAGCTTGGCTTTATACGTTTTAGGGAGGCATGGGAGATCAATCAAAGACATCTGAGAAATACATTGGTTTGGCCGAGAAAGGGAGGGCAATTCAAAGTGGGAGGCTTCTAGGTCATAGGTAAATTTAAACACTTTCTGGTTGACAATTGGTTAAGTTTGTCTAAAGACCTGGGATCAACAGAAAGAAAATATTCAAGTTAAGAGAAAAGACTGTGGAGACCGAGGTTATTTCGAAGTCTCATAGTGGCTGCCCTTAGAAAAGACAGATGACAAATGTTTCCTTTTCAGACCCTCAAAAGGTGCTAGACTCTGTTGCTCTCTTCAGGACTGGGAAGGCCTTCAATAAAAAGATCTAGCCGTGTTAATAGAGATTCTTTACAGATGCACATTTTCCCCCACAAAGGACAGCTTTGCGGGGCCATTTGAAAATATGGCAAAGAAACATGTTTCGGGATAAAATATTTTGATTTTCTTCTTTGTCACAGAATGTTATACCCGAGTCAGATTGGAAAGTAACTCACAATATATAGGGTTAAACAAAACACATCTGATGAAAATTTATGGTTGGCAGGGCATGACTCCCCAGACCCCTCAGATACTTGGTCAAGATAAGAAAAAAATCAGAGCTTAGTTCTCACAAAACAATTAATTCATTCCTGTGCTACTGGATTTGCTACTCCATTAAAAAGAACATGGTTAGAAGTGACACCTTTTGCAGTGCAATAATATTCAGTCCACAGCAAGGAAACGAGGGGTTCTTTAAGATGATAACCCCAGCATGAGCACAAGGTCTCTGTGTGTCTACTTTCTTTGAAGACTTGCTGGATCTCACATCTGACAAAAAGATCCAACCCTGGGCCATCATCCTAATGAAGTGTCCCCCTAGTCTGAAAGGTTTCTGCACTCTCATCCCTTCCACTATATTCAAACTGTAACCTAGGAGTTCTCATTTTGAGCACATACAGCCAAGATCAGAGTTTAATACTTGTCTCTTGCTATCTCTGAACAGATTGTAAGTTCAGTCTTGCAATACAAGAACACATTAAGGATTCCAAGACTCTTACATTCCTCACTGGAAGTGATGCTTGAAACTTGCTTTACAAACCCTACAACAACAGGCAAGCAGAAATCCCATGCTACCTCACTCGGCATGTGGTTCTGAAGAAAGCTTTCTACAAATAGCAACCTGAGAATGTCAGAGGTGTGTGAACCAGACTGACTCCATCTTGAATAGGGGACGGGTAAAATAAGGCTGAGACCTACTGGGCTGCGTTCCCAGATGGTTAAGGCCTTCTAAGTCACAGAATGAGATAGGAGGTCAGCACGAGATACAGGCCATCAAGACCTTGAGAGGTTGCAGTAAAGAAACCAGCCCAAACCCACCAAAACCAAGATGGTGATGAGTGACCTCTGATTGTTCTCACTGCTGCAATCCACCAGCACTGCCGTGGCGGTTTACAAATGACATGGTAATGTCAGGAAGTTACCCTAGATGGTCTAAAAAGACATTAATTGTAAGGTGTTTTAGGCTGACTGACGGTACTATGGACACTGTGGCGACCCCTGTGACCTGCACATACACCTCTGGAGGGCCTTCCGGAATTAGAAAACCCAAAGTAACTGGAAGACCACGAAAATCAGAAGAATCATCAACCCCTGCGGTGCCTAACTAACTTGACATATTCTTCTATTGTTTCTTATTCTGGCCCTGATTGATAAGGCCATTGGACTTTACAATTGACCTAGGTCAACCTTGTGACTCCAGACCCTACGACCCCCTCTCAGCTTGCAAAAAAAACTGCCCTAAACTATAACTTCTGTAACTTTCCACTGTTTACCCTAAACCTATAAAACCAACTCCTACCCCACCACCCTCCACTGACTCTCTTTTTGGACTCAGCCTGCCCGCACCTGATTGAATAAACAGCCACATTGCTCACACAAAGCCTGGGGCGGGGGGGTCTCTTCATTCAGAGCACCTGTTTTTAACATTAATAACACATAATCAAGAAATAACCATAAAAATGGGCAACCAGCAGCCCTCAGGACTGCTGTCTATGGAGCAGCCATTCTTTTATTCCTTTACTTTCCTAATAAACCTGCTTTTACTTTACTCTATGAACTTGCCCCAAATTTTTTCTAGTGCAAGGTCCAAGCACCCTCTCTTGGGGTCTGGACTGGGATGCTTTCCAGTAACAAGAGCATTCTATTGCACTATGTTCACCACCCATGTACTACTAAGTACTACTGATTTTGTTCCTTAATTTACTCAGACATCTCATTTAAGCCCCTGTATCTACATAGGTATGTGTGAGGGCTGGAAGAGTCTGGAAGGGAACAGTTATTAGCAAACAAATACTGGAGTGGGCCAGGCCAGGGTTGCTCCAGAGTTTGTGTGGCCCCAAGCCAGGGCTGAACTGATCTTCAAATGTTACAATCGCCTGGGAAAACTTGGTAATCTGGAGGCCACTGAGACATGCAAGAGAACTGAGAACTTCTGAGAATGTTTTTTTTCATTTTGCTAAATATTTTTAAAATAATTTTATCATTTATGAATTAATTCAATACTCTTGGGTCAATAATATTCACTGTTTGGCATGAATTACCATTTAAATACATAAATAACTTATACTTTAATTTGGTTTTCCTGGTATTCCATAGTTGTTATTCACGGAAACATTGAGAAAAAATTATAATGCATGCCCACTCAAATAGAAAACTTTTGTAACAAGGAGAGGAGGGGGAAGCTATCATATAGAGTTGTGAGTGGCAGCATCTGTAGATTTCCATGTTATGAAAAGAAAGATTATTAAAATTGCTGGAAAGTATATTTTTACATTTACCTATGCAACTCCTCAATTTATTAAAACATAAATGAAATCTCAAGCAACTGGAAGGTTGCTGCACTTCACTCTTGAAAGGAAAAGGCAAATGAAAACAAAGTAATCTTATATTAAGGATTGATACTATAACACTTATCGTAACATCCAGAAGTATATGTAGATGACACACGTTCTGCATATACGGAACTGTCAGCTATATAAGATGGTCTTCAAATATTAAATAGTGGCTGGGCGCAGTAGCTCACCTCCATAAGCCCAGCACTTCGGGAGGCAGAGGCAAGTGGATCATGAAGTCGGGAGTTCAAGACCAGCCTGACCAATATGGTGAAACCCCATCTCTACTAAAAATACAAAAATTAGCAGGGCATGGTGGTGGGTACCTGTAATCCCAGCTACTAAGGAGGCTGAGGCAGGAGAATAGCTTGAACCCGGGAGGTGGGGTTGCAGTGAGCTGAGATTGCACCACTGCCCTCCAGCCTGGGCCACAGAGCAAGACTCTATCTAAAAAAAAAAAAAAAAAAAAAAAAAAAATTAAGTAAGGACTGACAAAGACCCTTTTAGAAGTTCCATTAATTTTATGACACCTTGCCAGAGTATTAATTAGTCAAGGTATTGATACCAATGAATGCCATCAGTACATGTGCGCCTCGGGTATGACCCATTGAGCTCCACAGATGAATCTGGAAAGGAATAATCTGCATGAATTTGGTTCAATAGATACCATGTGCTTTCACCAAAATCTGCAGAAGAAGACGCTTCAGTCTATAGCCAATAAAAATCAATCAACCAAAAGGCAGAAATTCATAAATGTATATAAAAATAAGTAGGGGAAAGTGTAATGGGGAACCGGATACTTGCGTAAGTCTAATGGTATTACCTGACAAAGTACTTATTCACTCCAAAGGGAGCAATGGTAACTTTACAATACAGAGAGCTGATAGACACCATCTTAACCATGTGAGCAAAGCTACTATCACCAATATTGGGACAAATAGACACGTGCCCCCTGATATGATGCACAGAGAAGGACACAACATCCCACCTATTCTATTCCTACCAAAAATGCAGAACCTAAATCTACTTAGGAGGATGTATCAGACAAGACAAACAGACATTCCACAAAATAAATGGCCTCTACTTTTCAAAAACGTCAAGGTCAAGATGAAGACAGGCTGAAAAACTCTTCTAGATTAAAGGAAAACAAGCTATGACAAATCAAGGCAATGTGTGACCTTGGATCCGATCACAGACTGAAGAAAATAATGCCTATAAAGAACATTACTGTCACCACTGGAAAAAACTGAATATGGTTAGATTGTGGATTAAATGATAGTACTGTATTGTATCAATGTTAAATTTCCTGATTTTTGATCATGATAGTATGATTGTGTACAAGAACATTCATGTTTTATAAAAATATATGCTTAAGTATTTAGTGGTAAAGGGGTTTTGCTATCTCCAATTATCTCATAATTCATAAAAATTAAATGCACTTGCAAATATAGATATGTATGTGTGAGTATACACAGACACATACACACATAGAGCAGGCTAAAAGGTAAACAACTGGTGATTCTTGGTAAAGGGTATCCAGCAGTTCCTTGTACTAATCTTGACACTTTTCTGTAAGCTATCAAAATAGTATCAAGAAAAAATCCTTTGGGAGGCCGAGGCAGGCGGATCACAAGGTCAAGAGATCGAGACCATCCTGGCCAACATGATGAAACCCCGTCTCTACTAAAAGTACAAAAAATTAGCCAGGCGTAGTGGTGCGTGCCTGTAGTCCCAGCTACTCAGGAGGCTTAGGCAGAATTGCTTGAAACCGGAAAACGGAAGTCACAGTGAGCCGGGATCGCGCCGCTGCACTCCAGCCTGGCAATACAGCGAGACTCTGTCTCATAAAAAAAAAAAGAAAAAAGAAAAAATCATTTCTGGAAAAATTTAATCCACAAATATTTATTTGCATCACAGTGTGTCAGCTGGGCAGAATTCTACAATTTCTCTAGTCTGCTCTAGCTCTTTCAAAGGATACTGGCTGCCATCTTACTATATTTGGACATAGTCACTTGAGTGGGTACTCTTAGCCAAGTCAATGTACAGCCTTGAAAGGGTACTTTTCTTGGAGATCTCAACAAAGACCTCAAGGAACATGATGAAGTAAACAATTTATTGGGAAGGAAGGACCAATCATTATTCCAGAAAGGTTACAGAACATCAAACATTTTGGTTTTTGAATTGTATGTCCTATTTCAATACATGTGGAAAATTCCCTCCAAAAAAATGCAGCACATTTTTAAATAATGGGCATCCATAAGCTGCCATCACATCATTATTGATTTAAAAAATCAGACCAGCTAAAATCAAGACAGCTCTGTGGTGGCATTATTTTTTTTTCAGATATGTATATTCTTTTCGGATGCAAACAGAGAGATAAATGCTTTTCTCAACATCAAAAGGAGCAAAGCTAAAGTTCTCACCTACAGATTTGTCCACTCCTTTATTCGGTGAGCATGTTATGATCATCTGCTGGGGGCTCAGCAGACAAGGAAAAACAAATCTTCAAGTCCTTCTATGTGCCATTACTCGGCCTTGAATATCCAGTTAATGGCTCTCAAAAAGGCAAGTGAAATCCACATGCACAGATCAAACTCTTGATTGATTCCCATGCCCTCCTCCCAGGCCTACTCCTCTTTTCTGTCTTTCCCGTCTCAGGAAATGGTGACTTCATTTTTCTAGTTGTTGAGGCCCAAAACTCTGCAGACAGTCTTCAATCCTTTCTTTATTACACACACAACATCTATTTCAAGAGCAAATTTTCTGTTCTACCTTCAATGTATATCCCAAATCTGACCATTTCTTACCACCTCTACTTCTAACTCTCAGAACTAAGCACCATCCAATCTCACCTAGATTATCAAAATCACCTCCTCCTGGTCTCCCAGCTGTGCCCATGCATTCCATGCCTTTGCTCACACAGAGCCCAGAAAGATCTGTTTTCAAAGGGAGATTAATACATTAGTGTGCTAGGGATGCCATCACAAAGTACTACAGTCTGGGTGGCTGCTTAAACAATGGACATCTATTTTCTCGCCGCTCTGGAGGCTGGAAGTCCAAGACCAAGGTGTTGACAAGGTTCATTCCACTCTGAAGCTTCTTTCCTTGGTGTGTAGATGGCCACCTTCTCCCTGCGTCTTCACCTGATCTGTCCTCTGTGTGTGCATACCTCTGTGTCCTAATCTCTTATTACAAGGATACCAGTCTTAATGGATTAGAGTCCTCCTATAGGACTTTATTTTACGTAAATTACCTCTTTAAAGATCTATCTCCAAATACAGCCACATTCCAAAGTACTGGGGGATAGGACTTCAGCATATAAACTTTGGGGGAGACACAGTTTACCCCGTAAAAGACAACACACTCCTCTTGACAGCTTTCAGTGATTCCTCTTAACACTAAGAAAAAAAGCCAAAGGTCCTAGAGTGACCTGCTAGGTCCTACCTAATTTAACCTCCAAGACCACTCTGACTTGCATCCATTATTCTCCTTGCTCCCTCAATTCCATTCACACTTGTCTATTTGCTTTCCCAAAATTGTGTGATGCACATCCCAGGCCAAGGTTTTTGCACGGCTGGCTCCTTCTGCATGGATCCCTCTTCTCCCAGATAGTCACATTATTTCCACTTCATTTCCTCTAGGTCTCTGCACATATCATGGTAAGCTCCTCCCCAGTCACTCTTTATATAACAGCAAACAAGCCCCAGTGCTCCTGAGACAGCCAGGTGGGAAGGGTTCCCTGGCAGAGCCTCTGACCGACCTGCACACTGGGAGGAACGCTCACTGGGTTGGAACCTTAGGAAGTTTGTGTCATTTGCATGGGGGAGGAGCCTGGCTCCTCCTCTTCCCGGGTGGTACCTGGAATTCAGTGAGGTAGGAAGCACATTAGCAGGACTCTGGCTTTGCGGAGGGTCCCTGTTTCCCTTTTTTCCCTTTTTGCCCAATGCATTCGATTCTTTTCTCACCCTTCGAAGTGTCTGTGAGCCTAATCTCTCAAGGCCATGTGACAAGAACCCAGCTGTAGCTAAACTAGGGAAAAAGTCTTGCAACACTCCCTACCTCTTTCCTGGTTTACATTTTTCCACGGCACTTAACACCATCTGACATTATATACATTTACGCATTTATTTCCTTATAATCTCCTTCCCCTACTCAAATGCAGATTTCTTGTGGCAGAAAAATCAGTCTATTTTGCTGACCACTTTATCCTCAGCACTTAGAACTCTGCTTGGCTCACAGTAGGCACTTGGTAAATATTTATTGTGAGACTAAATAAATATGTTTATTTTATTGGCTTGCACTCCAGACTTTGGGATAAATATAAAAATAAGTAGCATATTTCTGCTTTCAAGTAGAAGAGTTTTTTTTGTCCTGAGTATTAGTTAACACAGTTTTTCTCTTTTAAAGAAATATCAAGAAATAATGGGGAAAAGCAAAATTTTCTTTAGTTCTGCAAGGTGACCAAAGAATATTTTCTAGCCTATTAATTCCCTCAAGATACTGAGCAAGTTCTATGACAGCATGTACTTTTTTTGTTTTTTGTTTTTGAGACGGACTCTCTCTCTGTCACCCAGGCTGGAGTGTAATGGCTTGATCCCAGCACACTGCAACCTCTGCCTCCTGGGTTCAAATGATTCTCTTGCCTCAGCCTACCAAGTAGCTGGGATTATAGACACCCATCACTATGCCCAGCTAATTTTTGTATTTTTAGTAGAGACAGGGTTTCACCATGTTAGTCAGGCTGGTCTCGAACTGCTGACCCCAGGTGGTCCACCAACCTCAGTCTCCCAAAGTGCTGGGTGTACATGCGTGTGCCACCGAACCCGGCTACATGCACTTCTTCATTATAAAGTTCATGAGCCATAGAGAAGACATTTTAAAAATCGTTATGCCTGGTAAGTGGTGTAATTGTCCCTCTTTACAGAACGAAACCAGCCACAGAACACGCCACTGCTCTAAGGGTATTTTAAGGTTTCCTTTTTTAGACTGTAAATACATACAACTCCAGTGGCATCCGCCCACTCCTGTTAATTCTTCCTGGATAATTTCTATTTACACCACTGGTTCCAAAGTTTTCATCTCTCAAAAGAGACCTCCGTGGGCCCAGAGGGAATAGATTGAAAGACCCTAATAGGTTGTATCACTTCATTTAGTGGTATTCAGTGACAGCAAAGGCTGAAAGACTGAAGTGGAAAGGAAACCCTTAATTCTACCCCTAATTATCATGATTAAGTAGAAGCTCCGACATTTGATTTTCTGCTTTTACTCAGAACTCTTGCTGTCTTTCACCATCCATAGCCAGCGTGCTCAGAAGGTTTTCTGCTGTAATGAGCTGAACTCTCGGACTGACAAAAGCCATTCTCTCAGCCCCACAGTGTACTGGCAGCCAAAGGAATCCAGGCACAGTTTCCCTGAACACAGCAGGCCGTTCAAGCCCCTCCACCCCCAGGTTTTGCCCAGCATGTTTCCACCACAACGAAGCCTCTTACTTGTGTATCTTCCTGGCTAACTCAATTTTCATGACCCAGCTCAAGTATCTCCTTCTAAGTCTTCTTTCTTTTTGACTCTTTTATCTGCAAGCTGCTCCTTTCCCTAGACTTCTATAGCATTTAGCTAATACCTGAATATTAGTGTTGATCACTTTATCAGTCAGTTTAGGTTTTGCTACAGTAAAAATCAACACTCCAAATCTTAACTGTTATGTAAACAAAGGCTTCTTTCTATTTCAGGTGAAGCCTGCTCAGATAATGGTGATTCTCCAGGACCCTGATAAGCTGTAGCTGGACAATTGGGAATGTGGGGTCCATTCTTTGAGACAGCAGGGGAGGAGAAGGCTGGCCTAGAATTTATGCTGTCACTTGCATGCACAGTTCATTGGCCAGAAAGAATCACATTGGTCATGCCTAACTGTAAGGGGAACATCTGTGCCCAGGAAAATAGCTTAAGATATGAGCGAGCATTATAAATCTGACCATAACTAATTTTGATGTACCCAGTCAAAGGCAGTGTCTCCAACGAGAGGGTGTGAGCATCTTCATCAGGGGAATCATGGCTATTCATCTCACTGCTGTAACCCTGGTTCCAAAAATAGTGCCTAGAACTGAAAATATAGCCAGTAAATACTGAATGGATGAATTAATGGTTTAGGCTAATTGAGACCAGCTGCCTGGGACTGAGGGAGAGTCTAGCTTCTCCAAAAATACACGGCTGCCCAGTAACAGAAAGAAATCAAGGTTTGTTGGAAAAATAAAGGAGATAAAATGGCTGCTGAGGAAGTACTGGTGTTGGCTGCAGCACTTCAAAGAAACCTATTGATTGAGGGAAGGGATGGATCAGAGGATGGGTGGATAGAGGGTGGGGGGGATGGGGGTACATTATTTCCCTCTCCCTATTGCCGCTGCTTCTGCTCTTGCACAGATCACCATCATGATCACGTGATTATTATAATGGCTCTACATGCACGTCATCGTCTACCACTGTTTTTCTCCCTCTGAATATGTGATCTACATTGATGTGAGAATCTCTTCTAAAACTCAGATCGAATGATGACATCAGCCACTTCTCTTTAAAAAAAAAATTATTCCATAATTTTAAAAAATCACCCAAGTCCTTCATATGATATTCAAGATCCTTCGCAATTTGATTGGAACATGTGCACTTCTACCTTCCTCCACCTACGTGGTCTTTCCACACACACCCAATTCACTTTAGCTACACTGTACAACTGAACAGTGTGTATCTCCACACTTGAGGTCCTCAGCTTAGTCTTCTGTTTCTATCAGACATCTAAGTCAACTTTTGCTTCCTCCCTAAAACCGTCCTAGAACTCTTCAGACAGAATTTATCACTCTCTTTTATAGTTCTCCAATTACACATGGTGCATATTTCTGGGAAAAAAAAAAGCACTTCAAACTGCTTTGTATTTGTCTTTAAACTATTAGAGCTGGGAAAAGGATTCTCTAGTTTTGTATATGCATCTGTTGTATTGTGGTGTTGTCAGAGACGTTTGAACCAGAGCAAGTCCATCTTAAATGGGGGCTGGGTAAAATGAGGCTGAGACCTACTGGGCTGCATTCCCAGATGATCAAGGCATTCTAAGTCACAGGAAGAGACAGGAGTTTGGCACAAGATACAGGTCATAAAGACTTTGCTGATGAAACTGGTATCAGTAAAGAAGCTGGCCAAAACCTACCAAAACCAAGATGGCCATGAGAGTGACCTCTGGTCATCCTCACTGCTACACTCCCACCAGCACCATGACAGTTTATAAATGCCATGACAACATCAGAAAGTCAACCTATATGATCTAGAAAGGAGAGGCATAAGTCATCCACCCCTTGTTTAGCATATCATCAAGAAATAACCATAAAAATGGACAACCAGCAGCCCTTGGGGCTGTTCTGCCTATAAACATTCTTTTATTCCTTTACTTTCCTAATAAGCTTGCTTTCACTTTACCCTATGGACTCACCCTGAATTCTTTCTTGTGTGAGATCCAAGAACCTTCTCTTGGGGTCTGGATGAGACAGAGAGTGATATTTGACTCTCTTAATTAGAATAATGCACAGCATATTATAAGCAGTCATTCATGCTTTCATTCAACAAGTGCTATGGAGTACCAAATATGTGCCAGACCATGAACAAGACAATTAACATTCATAGAAATGAATTAAATCCTAAGTAGACTTCCATTCGCCCACAGCCCTTTGTCATTTTCACAGAGTACATAATGCCACATGACGGTTAACTCATTAATTAACTGGTTTCACAATTTAATGTGAACTTCATTATCTTGTCCAAATGCCTAAAGCACTCCTGATACACAGTCTTAGAACAAAACAGAGACCCTCACTGTGAATACTTCCCAGATAATATCTCATATTCCTTTCCCAAGAAACTAGGTTGCCACTCTCTGAATTTTATGGAACTTTTTATTGGCCCACCTGACCTTCTGGAGACACACTTGTATTGGTGACAAGATGCAGAACTTGGGCTCGCTGCGTTTATTGCTGCTCATATCCCATTACTCAACACGAAATGTTTGTGATGTTTTTAAGATGATCCTTCATCTTTTGAATGGCCACATAAAACTATTCTTGTGTACACTGGGGTTTCCTTTCACTTCTTTGTAAGGCACTGATAGAGAAAAATGTACGTGTTTTCAAACAGCTCCCATTTTCTTCACAGTGCAGAGGTTGCACATCGAAATGTGCACTGCGTTTCCCTTCAGTGGTTTTAGTAGCACAGAGCTAGCACTCCACAGTAAACCATCGTTCCTATTTCAGATCCAGCCCCTGAACTCCCATTAAAGTTAATGGAGACAATTACGTCCGCAAACCAAAGATAAAAGAAACCCCTTCATTTGTGAATTAGCCCAATTCCAGTGGATTTTCTATGTCAAACCAAGAAAGAATAACATGAAAACATGTCAATCATGAGTCCCTCTATTTAATTGTCTGAAATAAGTGTTGATCTGGGAAGCTTACCATTCATTCCCTCTTAGAAGAAAAGGAATAAGGAACTCTCATCAGCTACTTGGGACATGGGTCTGCAAGCTTTCCCTATATTCTTCCTAAATCTTTTTGGTAAATGCTAAATGGCCAGTCTGGTGATTGCTTTTGGTGCCCCCATAAATCCTTGTAGATCAAGTCCCAGTTTCCAGAAATCATTCCTTATGGAAATAGATTGGCTTTCTTCTCATTGGGCTCATTGTTTATTAGAACAAATGAGAGTAGACATCTTTTTAAGATGCTTAAATACTGAAAAGCACTTTTCTCCTCTCTATGAATGACTGCATCTAAGAACAACTGCATCTAAATTTGGTCCTCATTTAAGAAAGTCATAGGTTGACTACCAATGATAGGACTGAAATCTCCAAGAGCACTGGCCCAGAAGAGTATTTGGAATTTATCTCGGGAGTTTCTTCCTTTCCGGGTAAAGACACTCAACAAACATCCCATTGTCATTGAGATGTGGGGACCAAAGGGAAGCTTCTGATACAACAGTCAAGATTCACCTGCCTAATTCTCCCTTAGAGGAAAACCAGTGTGTTTCAAAAGTGAAATGAAGTGTGGACATTTCTTTCCACCTACAGAAGCTGTCGTCCATGCAGCATTCCCCTAGGACATTCCATCTTCGTCTTGCTACAACCTCCTTTGACTGTTCTCCTCCTACACCACAGTGACTAAAAATATAACTCAAACAAAAACATGCATTCTTTTCCCTCTGGGCACTTCGCCCTCACCAGGGATGTGCTGCCTCTGGTTAATAATTGCCCTATAGCTAAGGCTGCTTGGTCCTGACAGCCAGAAATCCCAACAGGTTAACAGAGGAGCAGTTGCCTTCCCTTGTTCTCATTAATTCTGTCTACATTCAAAGTCAAGCCCATTTTACTTCAAAAAGATTATTTCAAACCCAATATTAAAGTTATAGAAAGATAATATACATGGATATTTACAAGATATTTTACAAAGATACACAATTAAGACAAAATTTAAGGAAATTAAGACTTTCAAAATGTTAGTAAGGATGATTGCAGCATTATTGATAGTAATGAGAAATTATTTCTGTTGTATTCACTACTGAGTAGCCTGTGTAGTCTATTATACAGCAATCATTAAATATTTGTTAAATTGATGAATGGTAAATAACTTAGTAGTCTTTCCTAGTTTAAAACATCAATTCCTTTTAGATCAGAAATATAATTCTCCAATAATGCTACAAGTCAGAACCAAACAATACCCGGAGGTATTGGGTAGAGACGAGACAAGTCCACGGGATGCTGCCGGTACTGATATGGGTAGTGGTTGCATGAAGATACACACACACACACACACACTCATTCATCCAGATGAACATTTATGATTGGTGCATTTTATGTACTTGATTGCTTCTATGATATCCTCAGTTTTTTAGAAAGTAGATAACTATGGTATGATGCTTCTAATCTATATGAACATCTGTTTTGTTCTCCACTGAGAAGGCCCTTCTCTACTTTTGCTTTTTAAAGATCCTTCATTCCTGGGCCTATGTGTTTGCTATTTGATTAGTATATACTTATTGGCCCTATTTTCCATTAGCTCTTGCTTAAATGATTTATAGCTCCAGATAATTGTCTGATTTCATTTTGCTTTTCTGAAAAACAAAACCCATAAAACTTGAAAGCATACAACAAAAACCCTAAAAAAAAAAATACACAAATTGTCAAACACATTTGGACACACTAGAATATGATTTGACAAAAATATATCAAGTTAATCGCTATTCAGTGTTCTTAGAATCCTAAGACTTCTAATTAAGGAAGCAACAAAAATAACACAGAAACCCCCACTCTAGTTTGCAATATTGATGGGCCTCTCTCGCCAAGCAACTCTCTACTCTATTTAGAGAGCTCCTAAAAACATCAGATCACAGTCACCAGTGAATGTGCTACTATGGATGGAGACCCCCTTACAATGTGACTTTGAACTGTCCCCATAGCCGCTTTCTCCAGGCTTCAATCTCTCCAAAACGTAAGAGGCTGCAATCAGATCTGAGGTCACAGTCAATGCCGTCTTTCTCTGTTTCAATAAAAGATGAATTTTAGTTGTCAGCAGTACTTCTGAAGTCTTCAATTTGGTTGAATAACTAGATATTGTACCACTATTGACAACAGCCAAAATATGGACTTAATCTAAGTGCCTCTCAAAGGATGAGCAGATGAAGAAAATGTGGAACAAAAAAATGAAATCCTGTCATTTGCAGCATCATGGATGAAACTGGAGGTCATTAAGTGAAATAAGCCAAGCACAGATGGACAAATATCACAGGTTTTCACTCTAAGTGAGAACTGAAAAAGTGGATTTCATCAATATAGAGGAGTAGACTGGTGGTTACCAGAGGCCAGGAAGGGGTGGGGGAAGGAGATGATCCAGAGAAGTTGGTTAATAGGTACAAATATATCACTGGCTAGAAGAAATAAGACCTAGTGTTACACAGACCAGTAGGGTGACTACGGTTTACAATATGCTATTGTATATTTCAAAATAGCTGGAAGATACGAATGCAAATAGGTCTAGCATAAAGAAAAGACAAATATTTGAGGTGATGGGTATCCCAGGTACACTGATTTGATCCTTACAAATTATATGAATGTATTAAATTATCACATGAAATTATATACATCTTCTATGCATCAGTTTATGAAAAGAATAACTAGAATTTGTTTTCTTTCATTGTCTACAAAAAATTATTTAGGTTTCATTTCCCAAGTCAATAATGCAAATGATGGTTGTCTCCTGTAATAAAGGTTTAACAAATACTAGTTAGAGGCAAGGAATTTGATTCTTTGTTACATGGCACCAAACTGAGTATACTTTACTGTCTCTCAATAAATATTAATGACTTTGTAGCTATTAAAATTAGTATCTCCAGTGCCCCAGAGTTAATACACTACTACTAACTAAGCAGCTCATCTCCATTTTAGAAGTCTGAACTATCTCTAGAATCTTCCTAGAGTTTATAATCAGACCACCCTTGATGTTAATAAGTATTAATAGTTTGACCGAACAGGATGAAAACCAGGAAAAGTCAAAAATAAAGGCTAAAAGTCAGCTCTGTACTTGTTCTATGAACATAAAAGGTCAGAAATAAATGAGGCATATCACATTAAGCTTCTCTGCACTTCCATACTCATCTGCTGGCAGGATTAGTTTGGTTGTTTTAAAGGAATAATGAGCTCAAGATGTTGTCTTAACCTTAAGCTGAAATTTCTTAATATTGATTTAGTGTCATCATGAACTAAATGGACTTGTGCTGCTAAGCTGAAGATACCTATTATTTCTTCATCATCACCATCCCTTTTTCAAGAATCTGACTTACCCACAGCTCAGAGGGGGCAAACCCACCTATGACAGCTTCTAGAATTGGGAAAAGTGGCACCCAACCTAGACCAGCCCATGAGATCCTTCCATGCAGAAATTTGAAAGTGAGGAACAAACTGTGAAGTCATCAGATGGTGTTGAATGAAAGCATGACCATATAAAGTTAGGTGCCATTTGGCATATAAAAACCAATACAAGGTTAAGTCATGGTGATCAGGAACCAGGAAGCTGGCTGAGAGAGCAGGTAACTGAGTGGGGAATATCACAGATCATAGAGGAAAGATTTGACCCAGAAAGAACAGATTAGAGATAACACATGCCTTATGGCATCCTGGTCCCTGTGATACAATGCTATACCCCTGGCCATTGGGCTTGTGTGTGTGTGTGTTAGTATATTTAAAATTGACACATAATAATTATACATATTTATGGAGTACAGTGTGATGTATCAATGCATATCTGCATTGCACAGTGAATGCTACTGGGTTTTAAAAGATCATCTGTAGTCTTAATCAATCCCTACTTAGCTTTGCCATTGAAAAAGTGATAAATATGAGTATTTATAGCCTCATCCTGTCTCTCACACTCATCCACATACACGTTTACACACACTCATACAACTGGTATGTAGAGCCAGTACCGAATTAAAGAAGGCAGAATGATTAGACTTGATGTGTATTAGAAAAGAAGAAAGCTACTCAAGGTGGGAGCCTGCGCTGGAGAAATATACCCAGGACAGACTGTGTAGGGAGAAGTGTGAGATATTTTGAGAGAATTAAATAAGACTAAAGGGAGTTAGGATAATGAATGAGACATTAGAAAAGAGTTTACAATTTGTTTACCATTTGTTTAAATGGAATCCTTTTTTGGAACTCTTCAGGTTGTTTTGGTAAAGATTTTATGTTCCAAAGCCTTCTTAGGAAATAGTCTTGCATTTCTTTCTTACTGAGATCCTGTGCTGAGACTGGACAGAAGGCAGTCCAGTGTTATTTGGGTTATGGCAAACCCCAATCTCTTTCATAGATGAGTGTTTCTCAACAGGACTCTAATAGCATTTTTAATGGGACAATTCTTCATTGTGCAGTACCATCCATTAGCTTGCAGTATGTTTAGCATCACTCGCCCCTGGGCACTAAATGACAGAGCATTTCTCAGTCACTCTGACAACTAAACACATTCTGCACACATTTCCAAATGCCCCCAGGAAAGGAGAATGTTCCCCAGTGGTGCAACACCACTGATCTAGACATTAATAAATTGGTTTCCATTCACTGCAATGTAACAATTCGTGATGAAGACACTGACTCATAAATAAGGATATCAGAATCATTTTAATTCTTCCCTAAAGCACTCAACTCAATGATATACGGGATCCTAGGTAGCAAACATGATGCTACTTGTTTCATGATGAACAAGGATTGCAAATGCAGCATAAGATATTATCCTCCTAGTCTTCACACAAAATCCTGAAACTGAAAGTGAGTAATGACAACTAACGTCAATGGAAAGATAGTAAAGGAGGCCTTTCGTGAAAAGAACATGGTGGATGGCAGGAGAAAATGGCCTCAGTCTAGAGATGAGGTTAAGAAGGTTCATGACCATTCAGTATGATATTGGCTGTGGGTCTTTTATACATAGATTTTATTATTTTGAGATATGTTCCATCGATACCTAGTTTGAGAGTTTTTAAGTATAAAGTGCTGTTGAATTTTGTCAAAGGCCATCTCTGCATATATTGA
>CAUYLG010061707.1:0-41755 GCA_963573385.1 Cacajao melanocephalus | reverse complement strand
GGGTGCGGTGGCTCACGCCTGTAATCCTAGCACTTTGGGAGGCTGAGGTGGGTGGATCACCTGAGGTCAGGAGTTCAAGACCAGCCTGGCCATCATGGTGAAACCCCATCTTTAAAAAAACAAAATCAAAAAACTACTGTTGCAACTTTTTAGTGGGAGGTAAACTGAATACGGTGGATTTGAATGACTTTTTTTTAATGAGAGAGGATAATAATAGAATAGAAAATGTGAGAATGTTTGGCCCGGATTGGTGCCTCATGCCTGTAATCCCAGCACTGTGGGAGGCTGAGGCGGGTGGATCACCTGAGGTCAGGAGTTCGAGACCAGCCTGGCCAACATGATGAAACCCTGTCTATACTAAAAATACAAAAATTAGCTGGGTGTGGTGGCATGTGCCTGTAATCCCAGCTACTAGGGAGGCTGAGGCAGGAGGATCGCTTGAACCCGGGAGGTGGAGGTTGCAGGGAGCTGAGATCATGCCATTGCACTCCAGCCTGGGTGACAGAGCAAGACTCTAAAAAAAGGGAAGGAAGGAAGGAAGGAGGGAGGGAGGGAGGGAGGGAAGGCAATATCAGAATGTAATTTTTGAACTTTTTATTGAAGTGCAACATACCTCCAGAGAAGTGCAAAACCCTTGCATTCTTGCAGTTAATATACCCAGCACCCAGATCAAGAAACAGAAAATAACCAGCACCTCAGAACCCCACCCTCAAAATGTAATTTATAAAGAGATTTTATTATATATCTTTTAGTATGCCCTTTATGTACATGGTTTATTTTTAACTTTCTGGCCCCTTGCCCTCCCTCTAGAATATAAACTCCACAACAGCAGGGGTTTTGTTCTAGACACAGGCAACTAGAGCAATGCCGAGCACAAAGGTGGCAAAGATACCTGCTGGATGAATGCGAGTGCATCACAGGTAGTAAAGGCGTTGCTTCTGTGCTGTTTCGGTGTCATCATCGTATCCACACATGAGTGCTCTCCATCTTAATGTAAAGTCCGTTTCTTTCTGCAGGTCACAGTCAAAAATTCTGAGAGCCACTGCTACAGCTTGAGAAAGTCAAGCAAGCTAAGATTCAGGCCGGGGAGAGGAGCGTGTGCGAAGAACAATACAGGACCAGCCCGGGGCTTCCGGAACCTGGGTGTGTGGCAGAATCACCTGGGCTTCTTGGTGAACTACATTCTGATTCAGCGAACTCGGAGGGGGATGCTGAGATCCAGCAGTTCCATCAAGCTTCCCAGGGACTACACTGTGACTCTCAAGGCCTTAGATGCAGACAGTCTCAATGCACCGCACAGAGTCACGCAGAAAGCTGGGAATGCTGCTGTCCAGGCCACACCCTAGAGCAGTGAAATTGGAATCTTTTGGATGAGGCTTGGCATCTTCATTTTATTGTTTTGCTTTTGTTTATTTTTATTTTTGTAGAGACAGGGTCTCAAGATGTTGCCTAGGCTGGTCTCGAACTTTTGGGGCTCAACCGATTCTCCTGCCTCAGCCTTCTCAAAGTGCTGGAATTATGGGCGTGCCCCGCCAGCCTTGGCAGCTTAGTTTTTTTTGTTGTTGTTGTTTGTTTTGTTTTTTTGTTTGAGACGGAGTCTTACCCTGTGGCCCAGGCTGGAGCGCAGTGGCACAATCTTGGCTCACTCACTGCAACCTCCACTTCCCGGGTTCAAGCGATTCTCCTGCCTCAGCCTCCCAAGTAGTTGGGATGACAGGCGTGTGCCACCACACCCGGCTAATTTTTGTATTTTGAATAGAGACGGGGTTCACCATGTCGGCCAGGCTGGTCTTGAACTCCTGACGTCAGGTGACCTACCCGCCTCAGCCTCCCAAAGTGCTGAGATTGCAGGCGGGAGCCACCATCTTAGTTTTAAAAGCTCCCTCGCTGAGTCCGACCTGCTCCCGGAAGTGGGAGGTGCTGAGCTGGAATGCAAACTCGGCAGGGAGGAGGAGGGGGAGCCGGGCTTGCACCCCCAGGGTCTAGAATGAGGCCAGATGCCGGGGCGGAGGCCAGGGAAGTGGTGGGGGTGGATCAGGACCCTCTGACCTGACAGAAAGCACGCCGTTTCTGAGTCGGGAAGAGATCGTTTGCCTTTCAGCGGAGGTGAGGCGCGGGGCTCTGAAGGAATTCGTAGGCGGGGTGCGTGTCTGCTAACCCCGGCCACGCGCTCCCAGCACCGGGAACACAATGTGCTTTCACCCTATTGCCCAAGTCACAGGTGCTGGCGCTGCCAAGGGGGCTGTGCTCACTTGCCCCCGAGCAAGTCGGTTTTCAGAACCTCACTAGGCCACTGGGAGGAGGCACTGCCAGCTGCTCCCACACACCGGCCCCCTCTGCCCACCTAGAGCAAGAGCCGCATGAGCCAAGAGGTGACAGACGCCGAGGTCGTCGGGGGCCGTTCTGAGCAGAGCGTCAGGGAGTGCTGGGCTCCGGTGCCCCCTGGTGGACACCCAGAGCTGTGGTTGGTAACCAGCAAATGAACCAGGGAGTCGAGTAACCCCGATCTGTCGGTGTTCAGGCAGTGTCAGGCACACTCACACCACATGGGGTCTCATACACAGGAGCAAGAAGCTTCTAGCGCGGCGCGGTAGCTCACGCCTGGAATCCCAGCACCTGTGGGGCAGAAGCAGCAGGATCCGTTGAGCGTGGGAGTTCAAGGCTGCAGTGAGCCATGATCTGCACTCCAGCCTGGGTGACAGAGCATCATGGAGTCCTGGATGGACGGAGTGTCGCTCTGTCACCCAGGCTGGAGTGCAGTGGCGCAGTCTGGGCTCACTGCAACCTCTGCCTTCTGGGTTCAAGCTATTCTCTTGCCTCAGCCTCCCAAGCAGCTGGGATTGCAGGTGCTGGTCACCATACCCAGATAATTTTTGTGTTTTAGTAGAGACAGGGTTTTACTATGTTAGCCAAGCTGGTCTCGAACTCCTAAGCTCAAGTGATCTTCCTGCCTCGGCCTTTCAAAGTTCTGGGATTACAGATGTGAGCCACCATGCCCGGCCAAAAAAAATTAATTTTTAAAAAAGAGGCTGGCTGGGCACGGTGGCTCACACCTGTAATCCAGCACTTTGGGAGGCTGAGGTGGGCAGATCACCTGAAGTCAGGAGTTTAAGACCAGCCTGACCGGCCTGGTGAAACCCCATCACTATAAAACAAAAAAACAAAAAAAAAGAGGCCAGGCATGGTGGTTCACACCTAGAATCCCAGTGCTTTGGACGGCGGGAGGATTGCTTGAGCGAGCAGTTCAGGGCTGCAGTGCGGTATCATCACAGCAGTGCACTCCAGCCCTGGGGAACAGAACCAGACCCTGTCTCAAAAATAAATAAATAAATAAACTTCTAGTGGAGGAGTCAAGACTAACCACATGAAGGGCGGGCTCCTTTGATTCTTCACTTACTCCTCCTTTAACTTCCTGAAATCTGGCTTCCTCTGGAACCACGGTACTAAGTGTAGAAAATGTAGCAGTCGGCCGGGTGCGGTGGCTCACGCCTGTAATCCTAGCACTTTGGGAGGCCAAGGTGGGTGGATCACCTGAGGTCAGGAGTTCAAGACCAGCCTGGCCATCATGGTGAAACCCCATCTTAATAAAAAAAAAAGGAAGAAAATATAGCAGTCAAGGCTTGCCTTTAGTGTGAGGTATTTTTCACTTGTGCACCATTCTTCTGCCCTCTCTTTTGCTCTGATCTCCCCATTTGCAGTGCAGACATGGCACAGTCTTTACCTGAATGTTCTTCCTCCTTCTGATGCAATAGTGAGCCTCCCAGGCAAGCCCACACCAGCTACTTTTTTGGCTACCCTCTCTAGCTTGGTAAGTTCATTTCCACCCACTGCCACTCCCCTACTCCCCTCCCCCATCTGAGCGAATGAGGCCCGCAGGTATAGGGCTCCTGCATCTGGCCGCCGGCCTGAGCACTGATGTTGAATTGACCCCAGACTTTAGTGCCACCTTAGGAGGTAACAGCAGAACCCAAGATCTCAATTCCAGCTCTTCCCTGCTCCCCTCACTCTCTCGTTTGTACAGAAAGCAGAGTCCGGCTCTTGGCAGCCTCCTCTACCCACCTCCTTCAGCCCCAGATACTACACCCTCCTGCCTCCTCTCCTGACTCACTTCCTCTCAGCTACCACTTCATTCCGCTTATAAAGAACCTGTGTCAGCCAGGCATGGTGGCTCATGCCTGTAATCCCAGCATTTTGGGAGATCGAGACAGGTGGATCACCTAAGGTCAGGAGTTTGAGACCAGCCCGGCCAACGTGGTGAAACCCCGTCTGTACTAAAAATACAAAAAATTAGCTGGGCGTGGTGGCACACACCTGTAATCCCAGCTACTCAGGAGGCTGAGGCAGGAGAATCGCTTGAACCCAGGAGGCAGAGGTTGCGATGAGCCGAGATCACACCACTGCACTCCAGCCTGGGCAACAAGAACATAACTGCATCAAAAAAGAAAGAAAGAAAGAGGGAGAAAGAAAAGAAAGGACGAATGAACCTATGTCCAAGTCCTAGCTAAGAAAGAAAGAAAAGAAAAGAAAGAAAGAACAGACGAATGAATGAACTTGTGTCCATGTCCTGGCTTCTCCACATTCATTTTTCAAACAGCAATCAAGTACGTTTGGGATGCCGGACACCTAACCATGAATTGACTTGCATGATCCTTCCCTTAGCCAGCCTCTGCATCTAAGACACGATCCCCTTGCTGGGAGATTGTAAGAATTAGCCAAGATAACACTGTGATATTCACACCCTTGAATGGTGTTATTACAGCAAACATCGTGTAGATGACCTTGCCCACTTCAGTCCCTGTACCTCCCTGTTAATTCCCTGTTAATCTTCCTAAAACATCAATTTCATCATGCCACTCCTTTACTCAAGAACTTAGCATTGCTCCCTAGTTCCCTGTAGGTGTAAGTGTTCTGCAAATCACAGCAGCCCTTAGGGGGACGATTCATCACAATAGCAGAGTGAGAAATTGGGTCTAGAAGGGCCAAAAAGCCAAAACACACACAAAGCCACAGTGAAGACAGGTCTATGGGTTAAAACTCAAGGAAATTCCATGTCTAGAAGACAAGGCAATCAGTATGTCAGAAATCAGGGAAGCAGGTGAAGTGGCAGATCCAGTCACCCTCAGCGAGGATGCTAGTCTGTAACTTCTGCAGAGATGGGCTTGTCCATAGAAACAAGGCATGTTCCTGGAACATTCGCTGTAGTTGTGCAAGACACCTCACGATCAGCAGACCCAAAGAAGGAGACTGGGTGGTGAGACCCAGAGGAACACTCTTGGGGGATCTCAGGGCACCTGGGAGATGAGTACAGCTTCCACGGTCTCACCAACAGCCCTTCTGTGTTACTGGGATGCAGAGGAAATGATGATAAAATAATACATTTAGGCCGGGTGTGGTAGCTCACACCTGTAATCCCAGCACTTTGGGAGGCCAAGGCAGGTGGATCACCTGAGGTCAGGAGTTCGAGACTAGCCTGGCCAACATGGTGAAACTCTATCACTACTAAAAATACGAAAATTAGCCAGGTGTGGTGATGGGCGGCTATAGTCCCAGCTACTCAGGAGGCAGAAGTTGTTGTGAGCTGAGATCACGCTGTTGCATTCCAGCCTGGGTGACAGAGCAAGACTCCATCTCAAATAAATAAATAAATAAATAAATAAATAAATAAATTTGAAGGGTAGAATGTAGAATTGAATCTGGTTTTGAAGTTTGAAGGAGGGAATGTATTTTCTCAATGGGAGAGGGATTTTATGTTAGAGCTGATAAGAGTCTTAGAGAACATCGGGTCCAACCACTCACTCAGCAGTGAGGAAACAGGTTCTGAGAGGTATGGCAGGTTACCCGAGGACACTCAGCAGTTCAAGGGTAGTGACTGAACTTGGATCAGAGTCTCCACGACCAAGATACACATCCAAGGCTCCTACTTTACTATTTCTCTCTTACCCAACTCCCAACCCCTCTAATACATATGTAAATGCCATGCCAAAGCTGAGCTGCAAAAGACCCAGACGAGAGAAAAGTACGGTAGTGAATCCTGGGAATCCACACATGGGGATTGTATATGGCCCTGTCTCGATTTGCCTGGTTACAGGTGATAAAAAGGAATTTGGCCAGATGCAGTGGCCCACGCCTGTAATCTCAACATTTTGGGAGGCCAAGGCAGGAGGATCACTTGAGGTTGGGAGTTCAAGACCAATCTGGTCGAGACCCTATCTCTACAAAAATAAAAGAAAAAATTAACTGGGTGTGGTGGTGGGCACCTGTAGTCCCAGCTACTCAGGAGGCTGAAGTGGGAAGATGTCTTGAGCTCAGGAGTTTGAGGTTACAGTCAGCTATGATCCTGCCACTGCACCCCAGCCTGGGCAACATAAACAAGACCTCCACTCAAGAAATAAAAGACACCAGGTGCAGTGGCTCACACCTGTAATCCCAGCACTTTGGGAGGCTGAGGCAGGAGGATCACTTGAGGTCAGCAGTTCGAGACCAGCCTGGTCAACATGGTGAAACCCCATCTCTACCAAAAATACAAAAATTAGCCAGGCATGATGGCGGGCGCCGGTAATCCCAGCTACTCAGGAGGCTGAGGCAGGAGAATCTCTTGAACCTGGGAGGCAGAGGTCGCAGTGAGCTGAGATTGTGTCACTGCACTCCAGCCTGGGCAAAAGAGCAAGATTCTGTCTCAAAAAAAAAAAAAAAAAAAATCTCCTGACATTTACATCCCACGCAATTTCTCTTAGGAAGCTACTGAAGGATATGCTCCACCAAGAGAAGAAACCAAAAAGTAAGAAGGTATGGGATCTGGGAAACGGGACCGTAGCTGTCCAGAGAGCCAACAGTCACACAGGACTAAGAAGACAGAAGCTGCTAAAGGGATAACCACAAGAACAAACAAGAAACTGATCAATTAGCTTCTGGATTTGAATGTGCTGAGAGGAGATTTATGGTCTCTCAGAGAGTTTGGGGATGGGATGTTGAAAGGTAAACAGAAAACAAAGCAAACTAAAAATGTAGGCAAGTATTATCTCCAGAGAAAATAAATAATTGTAGAAGAAAGAAAATGTAACCTTAGTTCATTGAATGGCTTATATGTGAGTAATGTGCGTATAATATAATAGTGTGGAAGGAGAATTGGTATAAGAGATGGTCGGATGTGGTGACTCATACCTGTAATTCTAACACTTTGGGAAGCTGAGGTGGGAGGATTGCTTGAGCCCAGGAGTTTGAGACCAGCCTGGGGCGGCATAGTGAGACCCCACCTCTATTATAAAATAAAAATAAGAAGAAAAAAAGGAGCCAAAGTCAGGTGGGGCATGGTGACTCAGGCCTGTAATCCCAGCATTTTGGGAGGCTGAAGTGGAAGGATTGCTTGAGCCCAGGAGATCAAGACCAGCCCGAGCAACATAGCAAGACGCCATCTCTACAAAAGATACAAAAATTAACAGGGCGTGATGGCGTGTGCCTGTGGTCCCAGCTACCCAGAAGGCTGAGGTAGGAGGGTCACTTGAGCTGGGGAGGTCAAAGCTGCAATGAGCCAAGATCGCACCACTGCACTCCAGCCTCAGGATCAGAATGAGATCCTGCCTCAAAACAGGAAGAAAAAGGCTGGGAATGGTGGCTCGAGCCTGTACTGCCAGCACTTTGGGAGGCCTAGGCGGATGGATCACGAGGTCAGTTCGAGACCAGCCTGGCCAACATGGTGAAACCCCATCTCTACTAAAAATACAAAGATTAGCCAGGCATGGTGGTGGGCATCTGTCATCGCAGCTACTGGGGAGGCTGAGGCAGGAGAATCGCTTGAAACCAGAAGGCGGAGGTTGCGGTGGGCCAAGATTACGCCACTGCACTCCAGGGAAACTCCGTCTAAAAAAAAAAGAGCTAAAGCCACCTTTTCTGTAGCAGAACATCGCAGAAAGTCAACAGATAATATTTAAAACTGGAAACATTTTAAGTCTGTTATTTAGAAATAAAGAGGTAAATACCAAAAGAAACTACTAAAAGAATTGAAAATCCTGGCCTCTGAGGACTGGGGAAAGTCAGAGCTGTTCTTTATTATGAACCTTGAAGGACTATTTGAGTTTTTAAAACTATGCATAAGTATTGTATTGGTAAAAAGCAAAATTAATTAGAAAAACATCTTTTTAGCTTGAAGTAACTGGCATTAACATTAAGCAAACATCATTCTGGATGTCTCTCGGTACATATATACAGGTAGAAAGATGCTAGGTGGATGGGATAGGAGATAGCTAAAGTAAATTCGTTAGAAAGACATCGTTTTCTAATTTCACCCGTGTTCCCTAGATGTGGGACTGGTGCCCAGCTCACGCACGAAGCAGAATGGCAGAGCAAGGCCTCGGCCACAGGGGGGCAGGCGCGCACCGGAGCAAAGGGAGTCCGACTTGCCTGTGTTCAATGGTGCCTCGTCCCGGAGGCCCAGAAGCAGGAGTGCTGGCTGACAGATCCCAGGACTTAAGAGAGACGTTGACTGCACCGGGGCCTGTAGGCCAAGATCTCCCTCAGGGAGGATTTCTGGAGGCCGCGAAGGCCCTCCTGAACAGGACGCTGGCACTGGGCCATCTGCTGCACCCGGAAAGAACCGCGCTGGTTACGCAAGACCTTTCGGCCCTTTCCTCTCCTCTTCCGCATCTCGGATGCGGCCAGAGGCAGCGAAGTGAGTAAAGGAGTGAGAGTGAGATGGGGAAATAGCAAAGAAACCAATGACATTTTGTTAAAAAAGAAAGAAAGAAAAAATTTGAGCCAGGCACGGTGGCCATGCCTGTAATCCCTGAGGTCAGGAGTTTGAGACCAGCCTGACCAACAGGGTGAAACCCCGTCTTTACTAAAAATACAAAAATTAGCCAGGCATGGTGGCGGGCGCCTGTGGTCCCAGCTACTCAGGAGGCTGAGGCAGGAGAATTGCTTGAACCCGGGAGGTGGAGGCTGCAGTGAGTAGATATTGCGCCACTGCACTCCAGCCTGGATGACAAAGCGAGACTCCATCTCAAAAAAAAAAAAAAAAGGAAGAAGGAAGAAAGGGAGGGAGAGAGGAAGAAAAAAAAGTTTAAAAATAAAGTACAGAGGGAGAAAACAGTGCAGCCTGCTCTAGCCCCTACATTTCCCAGACCCTCGAGCAACCGGTATTTAAAAAACAATCAAAAGGTTTAAAAAAAAAAGAAGTTTAAAAAGACCAATGACACCTTGGGAACGAGACTGAAGTTTTGTTGTTGCACTGAACTTTCAAACCTACACAATAAGACCACAGTTTTTTATTGATAACTATGAGTTCCAGGAAAAGCTATGGGACCTATCCAAGATACATGAAGGCCAAAGAGGGAAATTTATCATAGAAAATAAAGAACACGGGTGTGAAAAAAAAAATAATGCTGCTGGGCATGGTGGCTCAGGCCTGCCCTGCAATCCCAGCACTTTGAGAGGCCGACGTAGGTGGATCACTTGAGCTCAGGAGTTCAAGACCAGCCTGGCCAACACGATGAAACCCCATCTTTACCAAAAATACAAAAAATAGCTGGATGAGGTGGTACATGCCTGAAATCCCATCTACTCGGGAGGCTGAGGCAGGAGAATCGCTTGAGTCTGGGAGGCGGAGGTTGCAGTGAGCCGAGATTGTGCCACTGCACTCCAGCCTGGGCAACAGAGTGAGACCCTGTCTCAAAAAATAAAAAATAATGCTACTTTCTGCCTGCACACTGAGTCCTTCTCATTTAAAAACCAGTTATGTATGACTACAAATATGTGATACTCTTTTTAAGAGTTCTGATTTGCAAATGGACTTTTAATTTGGCATGTTGAGATCCATCCTCTCTGAAACATAGATATCGTTCATTTTAACCTCCACATATACTGGATTGCAGGAATATACAGTTTTCTCAATCTTCATTCGTGGACAGTTTCATTGTTTCCAGTTTTTTGCTGTTACAAACAATTCTGTGATGAACGTCTTGTGTACGCGTCTCCTTATGAGAACATGGACAAATCTCTCCTCCAGTTTAACTGGAACTGACATACATCTCAGGCATCACGGGCCTTTTCAGGTACCTTTTGCAATGGCAAACTCTTTTTCCAAAATGTGTATATCGGTTTTCACTCTCACCATCAGCGTTTATGAGTTTGTGGGAGATTCTTACCTTCTTTTTCTACATTTATTAGATTTATTATTATTATTATTATTTGAGATGGAGTCTTGCTCTGTCATCCAGGCTGGAGTGCAATGGTGAGGTCTCAGCTCACTGCAACCTCCACCTCTCGGGTTCAAGCGATTCTATACCTCAGCCTCCCGAGTAGCTGCAATTACAGGTGCCCGTCACCATGCCCGGCTAATTTTTGTATTTTTAGTAGAGATGGGGTTTCACCATGCTGGCTAGGCTGGTCTTGAACTCCTGACTTCGTGATCTGCTCGCCTCGGCCTCCCAAAGTGCTAGGATTACAGGAGTGAGCCACCATGCCCGGCTATCATTTTGCCTTTCATGGGGTGAGGGCACAACCTCTTTGCTACATTGCATTCATCTCCAGAATTTTCCATTCCTTTCCCTGAAGGCCACTCTGGAAAGCTTCCAGCGTCAGGCTGGACTGCTCGTGTGATTGGTTCCTGTGCTGCTCCTCTGCTGGTCACCACCCACCTCCTCATCCGGCCAATTTCGCGGGTTGGGAAGGAAGCTAACCTTCCAGCCCCCCACCTTACCATGGAAGCATTCTGCATGTTAATCATGTACCACACACTTAACAAGTCCTTCTCTCTACAAAGTATGTGTAAAATGCTTCATCCACACCCAGAAGCATTTGCCACACATAACAGAGGGAGCATTTCTGTCACACAGGAACACAACTCTGCCTCAAGACGTTCAAGAACCCAGTAGAAAAATACAGGAAAGACAATACTGTGATAAAGTTCTAATAACTTGACTTGAGTGATAGTTACGCTTGCATTTCTCAAAATTCGTAAAGTTGTACATTTAAGATCTGTTGCAGGGGGAGGGGCGAAGGGAGGGAGAGCATCAGGACAAATAACTAATGCACACAGGGCTTAACACCTAGGACGTGGATCGGCAGGTGCAGCCACCACCACGGCGCACATTCACACAGTTTACCTGTGTAACAATCCTGCACGTTCTGCACGTGTATCCCAAAACTTAAAAAAAAAAACTGTTCATTTTGTTGCATGTAAAATATACTTTAATTTTTTTTAATGCAGCAAGGTAAAAGCATGCAGCACTAGTAGTGGCCATAGCATAAAACGATTAATCACTGTCTATTTTCACCAGGCGCGGTGGCGTATGCCTGTAATGTCAGCACTTTGGGAGGCTGAGGCAGGCAGATCACCTGAGCTCAGGAGTTTGAGACCAGCCTGGCCAACAGAGTCAAACCCCGTCTCTACTGAAATACAAAAATTACCCGGGGGTGGCGGTGCTCACCTGTGATCCCAGCCACTCGGGAGGCTGAGGCAGGAGAATCGCTTGAACCTGAGAGGCGGAGGTTGTAGTGAGCCAACATCACGCCACTACACTCCAGCCTGGGCGACAATAGTGAAACTCCATGTCGAAAAAAAAAATGAAAAACCCTGTCAGTGTTCTTCTTTCCTGGTGTAGGAAGGTGCAGAAGCAGAAGCAAAGAGACAGGAGAACCCTGGGCATCTGGAGGGCTAGCAAGTAAGAAACAATAGCTATGATTGGAAAATGATGTACATATCAGGCATTACATAATGCTTTTCACCTGCGTGATTTCAATCAATCCTTGAAACAATATTTTGAAGTAGATACTTGTCATTCAGCACACAATGACTTACTTCTGTGTGGTAAGTACTATGCTGGCTGGAAATCCAGGAGTTATCAAGTCAGATACAATAGCTGTGCCTTTATTTTTTTTGTATTTTTGAGATGGAGTCTCGATCTGTTGCCTAGCCTGGAGTGCAGTGGTGCGATCTTGGCTCACTGCAACCTCCCCTAGGTTCAAGCGATAACTCTATCTCAGCCTCCTGAGTAACTGAGACTACAGGCGCGCCCCCACGCCCAGCTAATTTTTGTATTTTTTTTTCGTAGGGACGAGGTTTCACCCTGTTGGCCAGGTTGGTCTCCATCTGCAAGCCTCAAGTGATCTGCCCACCTTGGCCTCCCAAAGTGCTGGGATTACAGGCGTGAGCCACCGTGCCTGGCCTATAGGAGCTATTTCTAGGAAGCTTAAATTATTTCCCAAATGAAGAAACTGGCTGGGTGCAGTGGTTCATGCCTGTAATCTAACACTTTGGGAGGCCAGGGCAGGAGGATTGAGTGAGCCCAGAAGTTCGAGACCAGCCAGCCTGGGAAACATAGTGAGACCCCCGTCTCTACAAGTAAGAAAACTAGCCAGGCGCAGTGGCTCACGCCTGTAATCCCAGCACTTTGGGAGGCTGAGGAGGTCAGATCCCCTGAGGTCGGTAGTTCGAGACTAGCCTGACCAACATAGAGAAACTCCACCTCTACTGAAAACACAAAATTAGCTAGGCATGGTGGCACATGCCTATAATCCCAGCTACTCAGGAGGCTGAGGCAGGAGAATTGCTTGAACCCGGGAGGCGGAGTTTGCAGTGAGCTGAGATCGTACCATGGCACCCCAGCTGGGGCCACCGCACCCACCCTATCATATCTGGTTTTAATATCATCTCATGAAGAGGCACTGAAGAGGACAGAAAGACCATTTTGAACTGCTAACATCACCCCTCTCCTGCGCCACGGCTGCAGTCACAGGGCGGGAGAGAGCATCTGTGCTGGGAGGTAGAGCACAGTGATGTCAGGACTTTGCATTGGCACTCAGTGCTGCCCGGGCACAGTGGAAAACAGCACAGAGACAGCATTTACAGCAGCCCTGGCAAAGGCAAACCATCCATCCCACTGGTGTCGACCTGAGTTCTAGAAGCCACACACCGCTGGCTAAAGGGCTGTGGGTCCTAAACAAACTCGAAAGGCAGTCTAGGCTGCAGGGATTGCAGTTCCCGGAAACATCCCGGTCCTGTGCTGGGCTGGAGCCGTTGGGCTTGGGGTGCACATGAGCTAGTGAGACGCCAGGGGGGCAGCCAGGAGTGCCGGTGTCAACCCTCCCCCACCCCAGGCTGTGCAGCTCACTGCGCTGGGAGGCACTACTTCCTTCCACTGGACGAGAGCAGAGAGGAGGATAAACAGGACTTTGTCTTGCAAGGTGGGTACCAGCTCGGCCACAGGAAATCAACTCACCCAGCAGAGTCCTGAAGCGACCCCATCTCCCCGTTCTAGGCCCCAGCTCCTGGACGTTTCTGGACACATCCTGGGCCAGAAGGAACCTGCTGCATGGAATGAAAGGGCCCCATCCCCGCAGCATCTTCCCCTTCTGAATAAATAGCCTTGGGCCTTAAATAAATATCAACAGTAGCCAGGCAGTGCTCCCCACGGGTCTTGGGTGAGACTCAGAACCTTACTGGCTTTAAGTGTGAACCAGCACATCTCCAGCTGTGGTAGCCACAGAGAGAGGCTCCTTGTCCTTGAGAAAAAGGGAGAGAAGGCCAGGCGCTGGGCTCACGCCTGTAATCCCAGCACTTTGGGAGGCCGAGGTGGGCGGATCACAAGGTCAGAAGTTTGAGACCAGCCTGACCAACATGGTGAAACCCCGTCTCTACTAAAAATACAAAAATTAGCTGGGCATCGTGGTGCACGCCTGTAATCTTAGCTACTCGAGAGGTGAGGCAGAATTGTTTGAACCCAGGAGGTGGAGGTTGCAGTAAGCTGAGATCACATCACTGCACTCCAGCCTGGGCAACCTAGAAGACTCCATCTCAAAAAAAACCAAAAAACAAAACAAAAAAACAGGCTGAGCACAGTGGCTCACACCTGTAATCCCAGCACTTTGGGAGGCAGAGGCGGGCAGATCACGAGGTCAAGAGATGGAGACCATCCTGGCCAACAAGGTGAAACCTCGTCCCTACTAAAAATACAAAAATTAGCTGGGTGTGGTGGCGTGCACCTGTAGTCCCAGCTACTCAGGAGGCTGAGGCAAGAGAATGGCATGAACCTGGGAGGCAGAGGTTGCAGTGAGCCGAGATCACACCATGCCCTCTAGCCTAGGCAACAGAGCGAGACTCTGTCTCAAAAAAAAGGTAAATAAAATTACATATGTGGTACATGATGACAATATATTGCATATTTAGAAACTGCCAATAGAGGCCAGGCACTGTGGCTCACGCCTGTAATCCCAGCACTTTGGGAGGCCGAGGCAGGCGGATCACCTGAAGTCAGGAGTCCAAGACCAGCCTGGCCAACATGGTGAAACCTTGTCTCTACTAAAAGTAAACACAAAAATTAGCCAGGAGTGGTGGCAGGTACCTGTAATCCCAGCTACTCAGGAGGCTGAGGCACGAGAATTGCTTGAACCCAGGAGGTGGAGGTTCAAATGCCTCAAATGTGTCAACACTTTGTCACATTTGTCAATGTTGATTACACTCTTCTCATACGAATTAACCCATTAGCCCAACCTATTATCTCCATTACTGTCTTCAAAGGAACTCTAATAATCGCCTAGAAGACAGTAGCAATCAGGTACCTTGATAGTTACTTAAAGGAGCTGAAAACCTGTGTTCACACAAAAAATATGCACACAGGTGCTTAACAGTTTTATTCGTAACTGCCAAAACTTAGAAGCAACAAGATTCATTAGTACGTAGGCGAGCTACATTAACTATGGTAACTGCAGACAACAGAATATTGTTCTGTGCTAAAAAGCAATGAGCTATCAAGTCATGAAGACACGGAGGAAACAAATGCTGCTGCTTAGCAGTGAGAGACGCTCATCTGAAAAGGCTCTATTGTGATTCCAACTATCTGACATTCTGGAAAAGGTAACATTATGGATATAGTAAGATCTGTGGTTGCTAGGGCGTACAGAAGGGACAGATGAAGAATGCGCAGAGCACAAGATTTACACCAAAAAACTATCCTGAATGATAATAGAATGGTATTACACATCTGTCATCACACATCTGCCAGAACCTTAGAACAAACCCTCATGTGAATAGTAGACTCGGGTGCCAATGATGTGCCCATGTGGGTTTGCCCATTGCAACAACTATGCCACTCTGGGGCAAGGTGTTGGCAGTCACGGAGAATGTCTAAGTGGCAGAAACAGTGGATATGTGAGAATCCCGTTTAACTTTGCTATGAGCCTAAAACTGCTCGTTAAAAAATTTCTTAAAAAAATGACAACTCGGTGTTCAAGTGTTTTATTAAATCAGATAAGGAATCTCCACATGGTTGCGCATACTAGCTTATATACAATTATGAGGACATATCATTCGTTTACAAAGAAAGTGTACAATTTCAAGAATATTCAAAGAGCTAACAGTAAAGTTCATGCAAGTTCTAGAATAGTGAATCATGACAGAACTCACCCATTTTATCCTTTACCTTCAAAATCCACATGATCTCCTTAACGAGAAGAAATCTGAAGACCACCAGCAGCTTGTCACTAGTCTGATACATATTTCATTCAGGACTATTAAGCTTGTTACCACATACTAGCTTGACAGGAAGTAACCCTAACTATAGAGAAGGGCTTTCTGAAGAGATTTACTGCTGCAAAACGTATGCCCCTTTTTCATATTGTGTTACAATATGTCACATGCTTTCATTAAAGTATGTATGCATAATACCCACACAAGGAATCTCAGCTATGACCTCTTCACTTAGCTACACTCAAGACCGGTCCAGGATAAAACACTGAAGATTAGAGACTGTGAGTAGTGAAACGATTCAGGTGAGGCTGTAAATCCTGTTACCTACTGTAACCTAGGTAAGTGACACTAAGTTTTAGAACCTTAGAGACCCTATGAACATTTTCCTAGGAGGCAGTTTCAAACTACCCCATGACAAACAGCTGATTATCACGTTTATAATGATGGTTCACTAGAAAACAAAAGTCTTTACTCACGTAACTCCAAACTTATTCATACCTACATTTAACTTATAACCACCATATACTAATGGGTAGGTAGATATGATCAAAGATCTTTTGGGGACTCTCCCTCCACACACCTCTCACTCCCCACTCCCCTCAAACCTCCTATACAAAGTCCCCCTGCTTTAAGTCCAAAGGTCAATTCTGGATTAAAACTTGCCTGAACTAAGTTTATAGGAGATTAACATGCAAATAAGGTGATAAAGTTAAATCTATTTGTCAATAGCAAACATTATAAATGCATGCTACTATTCCGTTAAGCAGAAGACCTGGAGAAACCACAAAGGTAACAAAAACCCACATGAAATTTCAAATTTTAAAGTAATTTCATTTTACAGTGGTTGAATTTACCCACCAAATGCTGAATGACCACAAAATGTTTCTGCAACTAAAACTAAAAGATAGGGAATTACAGGAGTTGGGAATACATGTTAGATACTAACGATCTTCAAGCTTTGAAGATGTCATTGCATGAAGAAAATTATGGGAAACGCTGTTCCCGATAATTACGTACACCCTTAGTGTAACATATGGAGGTCACTGCCTCCGATATAGACACTGTGGTAGGCAAAAGCTACCTTATTCTTCATACATTATGGAAGACACTGCTCCCGATAATGTGTTAGGATTGTGACAAAGGTACTGGAAATTTTGCAACATGGGAATTAGAGTTATACCTTAAACTGAGCTATAAAATTTTGCAGGAGTACTACCACAGCCTTTAAGTGACATTTATTTAAAACTTGGTCACAAGTCATTGCATTTAGGAAAACTACCATTTTTATCTGGTCAGCGCTCACTTCTTAGCAACCCCTAATTAAATTTAATTCATCTCTAAATCTTAGCTTCAACTTTATTCAATTACATTTGGCCTGCGGCTGTTTTCTAAATCCCCTAAGTGTTGACCATAAATGCAAAACTTCCAGTATCTGTTGGGTTTTATTAGCAGATGCTGCTTTTATTTAAAAAAAACCGACAGTATAACTGTCATAATTATGGAAGGCACTGCTTCCGATAATTATATTCTATTAAAAAACACTATTTATAGTGAACTCTGTCACTGATAAATAAACAATAAATATTTCAGTGCCAAAAGGACAGAAAGCTTTCCTGTAAGAAACACTTTGGCCAAAATGTGGCAGTGTATTCTTCCAAGTCTGACAAACTGAGTCTGAAATTAAACACCTGAAACTGGTTCTCTTTCAATGTACTTTGGAAGAAACAAAAATAACAAAGAACTAAATGGAGGCTTGGGGGGAAGGGACAGACGAAAAGAAAATATACTAAGTCTTTGGCTTCTGCTCCCCTCTTTTCATAAATGATACTGAGGTTAACATATTAAGGCCTTGTTCCTGCAATCAACAGCTGAACCTCATTTTCTCCAGCAGAAGGGCCTCCATTTCAGACTCAATGGCAAGAAAACAAGCCCCATCTCTTCTGAAAGTTAACGGTTTCTTTCAGGAATGAGGAAACCAGCTAAATTCCGAGAGAATAAGGTCTTACAACCTGGTATCTCTATCTAGCATCAAATGAAGTTAGAGGATTCTCTAATTAAGTTACCACTTATAACCTTCAGCAGACACCAAGCCCTTAGGATTTAGAGCAATAGTTCGTATCACTGGTTTCTGACATTTTCATTAACGACAGGAAAGCGGCAGTTACCATTACCAAGCACTTAAAATTATAGAGATAGAATATTCCATCATGAACATTTTTTATGTGGTTATTCACTTTAACTTGAAGTGCATGTATCTACCCTGTATTAAAAGCTGCTGCCTAAAGACATCTAGTAGTACCAAGATGATGATTGGATGGAATTTTAACATCAGGTTTTGTAGCCCTACTGAAAATTTAGCACAAGTGTAGAAATCAGACTACCCTGCTGTTTTGACATAACTTATGGGTATCACATTTAAAACTCATTGTCAATGTCCCAAATGTCACCAGAGAGGGCATTTGCAGCTCCCTGAATAGTCCAAGTAGCGAGAGCCAACTGGTTTCTGAACAGTGTTTCATTAAAAGCACGGTTATTTGTTTTACGCAGTTTCAGGTTCTCTAGTAAAGCTGGCAGCGTGTGAGAGCCAGAGCCCCAGAAGATATGCCGGAAAGGAGAGTCTCTTGGAGACACATAGGGTGAAAGGAAGTAATATTCCACCTGTGAAAACAAAACATAAGGTGATTTACACAGTCCTATGACTTCTGTAGTAAAACAACTGTTCTTTCACTTCAAATGTACAATTTCCCACACTTTTTTTTCCACTTCACAATTCTTTTATGACTGACACAATTTCCCAAATTTAAGAATGCTGATCAGATGTTTTTTTCTTTTTTCTTTTTTTGAGACAGAGTTTTGCTCTTGTTGCCCAGGCTAGAGTACAATGGCTCAATCTTGGCTCATCGCAAAGCTCCACCTCCCGGGTTCAAGCGATTCTCCTCCCTCAGTCTCCCAAATAGCTGGGATTACAGGTGTGTGCCACCATGCCCGGCTGTTTTGTATTTTTAGTAGAGATAAATTTTAGCCATGTTGGCCAGGCTGGTCTTGAATCCATGACCTCAGGTGATCCGCCCACCTTGGCCTCCCAAAGTCCTGAGATTACAGGCATGAGCCACTGCACCCAGCCAAATGCTGATCAGACTTTCTATAGCAGAGTAAGGAAAAAACAATGCTGAGAGCCAGGCTAATGCTAATCTTCTGAGGTGAAAATTCTAAAGGAGGCTGAGCTGAGTAGAAAAAAAAAAGGAATTCTAGACTCCTAGAGTTTGTTCACTTTGCAAAAATGCAAGATTCATCCATTAAAATTTTACACATACTTTAGTTCTCCCTTTCCCGAAAGGTTCTTACTTTCATGATACGATCATTGAGCTCCTTCATGACAAATCTGTCTGTTTTCTCAGAGTTCTTGAAATCTGTGGTGAGTCTGGAAGTAGCGCGGAAAAAGTCCCCGCGAGCAGAATACAGCCACTGCAGACTCAGGCCCATTTCCTGAAACAGACATGAAATTCACCATGAGACATTTTATTTCTAAGGGCATTATTTTGTATGCCTTTCTAATTTAATGTGTGTTGAATAAGATTCTGATAAAAGGGACTCGCAGGTAAGACAAGCTCAAGACTCAGAAAGCACCTTGTGCAGGGGTTCCAAGCTCAATAGACTGTGACGGTACACTCAGATTTGAGCCGTGTAAGAAAACCATTCTTATTTAGAAATTCAACATAATTATTTAATCCTATATACTATATTGTTTCCAGTTCAGTTCCCCTTATGGGGGAAAACATTTTGGTTCACTGTACTTTAGGATCTAGTTATTTCCATCTGGTAAGTTCCATTTTCAACAGTTACAATTAGTTTCAAGAAAGACATAAGATTCGGTTATCAGTGGTTTATTTCAGTTAAGAGAGCTGTTAAAAATCAACTCCAAGTACCATAAAACCATCTGGAAGCTACTTAATATTAGTATTATAATTTACTTAGAGATGAGATTTGGCTACGCTGCCTGGGCTACGGACGTGCACCACCTCACCTGCGGATCAGTTTCATTTAATGGGATACTTGAATTCTAGATGCACAGGATCAGTATGAGACAGAATCCTACGAGCTGTGCCCTTTCCATCCATGGGGTGTCCGCAAGGCACACAGCCCAACTCACAGCTGAGATGGTCGTATTCTGTGTCCTATTTACGGGCTGTCTGGAAGACGTGAGTGACAGAACAGCTAACACTGCTCTGGACTCTAAATACTCGGTGAGCTCTATCCTAGCTCTCTAATCCACAGCCTCCCAACTTCTCTCAAACAAATTACAAATTCTACATAAAAATATACCTCAATTCACTTTAAAATGTACCTTGGCTACAATCATCCTTCCACCAGGAACACATCACACTTCAAAATACTTGACATTCAGAGATAAAAACATAACTGGAATCAGTGCTCACCTTTATGTCTGCTCTGTATTGGTTCAGATTCCTCAGAAATGAAAGTAGTTGGCTGTTATACCTCTCATAATCCAGGTTTAATTCAACATCATGGGTTAGTTTAATCATGAACTGACCAGCTACTTCTGCAGCTGCTCGTGCCACTTTGTTCAACTGAGGAATTTTCTCAATCAGTTCATTATAGGTATCCATGGTGGTACCCAAATAAGGATAATCTGTGTCCTGTAAGAAAAAGCGAGGCTATGGTATTCACGTGAGTTATAGGAGCAAAAGCCTCATATTCTAGCTCCACCATGGAGGTGACAGTTATTGCAGTTCTTCCCTTGCTTCTAACATATTCCCACCCCAATTTTACCTCATTATCTGCTGCTTTAAGTACATTCTCACTACTTCTCTGAACCTAATCTACTCCTAGAGTGACTACTTTCTTCCAGGTTCTACAGAATTCATCTTTCATCATGTCATATGTCCTGAATACATTTCTAGCCAAATTCCTTAAAGCTGTGTTTTCCTCTCTGGGAAGTTTAGGCCTTTACCAATGGAAAAATAGAACACCACACATGAATGTACCTTGAGACAAGGTCTCACTATGTCACCCAGGCTGGAGTACAGTGGTGCAATCATGGCTCACTGCAGCCTTGAGCTCCTGGCTCAAATGATCCTCCTGCCTTGGCCTCCCAAGGAGCTGGGACTACAGTGCATGCCACTGGGCCAGCTTAATTAAAAAAATTTTTGGGGCGATATAGTCTCAGCATGTTACCCAGGCTGGTCTCACTCCTTCCAGGCCTTAAGCAACCCGCCCACCTCAGCCACCCCATGTGCTGGAATTATAGATGTGAGCGACTGTGCCCAGCCTGATGAAAATACTCCTCAGCTGGACTGTCCAGTAGGTACCACCGCTCAATCCCTCAAGAAATTCAGCCTCTGGCTGGGTGTGGTGGCTCACGTCCGTAATCCCAGCAGAGACTGTGCCACTGCACTCCAGCCTGGGCAACAGATCAAGACTCCGTCTCAAAAGAAAACTCAGCCTCATTATTTTTGGGTATTTTGGGGATGGAGTCTCGCTGTTGCTTGGCTCACTGCAACCTCTGACCCCCAGGTTCAAGCGATTCTCCCATCTCAGCCTGGGATTACAAGTGTGCGCCATCATGCCTGGCTGATATTTTTTTGTATTTAGTAGAGATGGGGTTTCACCATGTTGACCAGACTGGTCTTGAACTCCTGACTTCAAGTGATCTGCCCACCTCAGCCTCCCAAATGCTGGGATTATAGGAGTAAGCCACCGTACCCGGCTAAGCCTCTTTATTAAAACTCACACTTAATTGAAGAAGTCTTAGCAATAAACTCTAATGCTAATTAAGCTAATTGAGATGAACAAGTCTATGTGAAAACTGATAATGAAAAAACATGCAATAATTACATGTGTATAACTTCTTAAAACATTTTAAGCACTCTAGTAAACTTAGTCTCAAAACTGATACAAGAAGATCCTTGGCCGGGTGTAGTAAGTAGCTCTTGCCTATAATCCGAACAGGCTGAAGGGGGAAGACTGCCTGAGGCTGCAGTGAGCCATGACCAGGCCACTGTACCCCAGCCTGGGTGGCAGAGCAAGACACCGTCTCAAGAAAGAAAAACCCAAGAACTAAGATATGTGACAGTTGTCAAAATCAAAATGAAGTCACCAGTGTTAACAAAAGTGCAACCCTGAGGAGAAGGCTCTCACCCTTGTATGTCTGATAACAAGGACTACGGGGTTTTTTCCTTTTTACAAAAACTGCAACCTTGCACAAAAGCCACTGCAACCTTGCACCAAAGAAGTTCTTTTGGGACGATCTGCCTAGCAACTAACTGCCTGTCAACCTTAGACTGGCATCACCTTTGTTACTGATCTTGATAGGCCAGAATAATTACCCCAAAACAATTATGTAATCCTCATTACTGGTCCTTTAAAAACCTGTTTTCTTCTACATCTCTGAATATGTACACAGTTTACTATATAGCACATGCATTCCCACTGCAATGCCCTATTCCCAAATAAAGACCATGTCCTTTTAAAGAGCCTCTCTCCATTTGTTATTTAAATTAACAGATGTAATGCTTTACGTTCTTCAGATTTACCTCGCAAAAACAGAAAGAAACTGCTGGGATTCCAGAATATGCAAGGAAAGGGAAAGCAGCATTGTCAAAAGTGAGTTTCTCACTGCAAGGAGAAAGAATGTGTCTTTAGAAAGTTTGCTAAAGAACACACTGTTCTATCATGCAAATCCCCCCATCCGAAATACATTCTTCAGTTGAATATCGTAAGTAAGCTCGCTGCAAGGACAGATTTAGATTCTACCTAACATAGTAGGTAGAATCTCTGCCTTTCTAATAGCTTGTTCATTCACTTTTCTCAACTTACACTTTGCTGGCCCAGTTGCTGTCCTGATATAGAGACAGGCCAGTAACTGGATGTTTCACCTGTAAGATAAGAAATTATCATTAAAACTAACATTTTGGAACTTATTTATTCCGGCTAGTCACTAACATGTTACTCTATAAACATTTATAAATATAAAACTTATTATATCTTCTTAAAAAGAATTTATGACAGTACAATCTCAACTTTAAGTTATTGCTAACTAAGCTCGTGTTGTTAGTTCCTTTAGTTATGGTGAGGAAAAAAATATCTTCTCCTTAATTAACATTTTAAAAGTGGGCCAGTTGGGTGTGGTGGCTCATGCCTATAATCCCAACACTTTGGGAGGCGGGTGGATCATGAGGTCAGGAGTTCAAGACCAGCCTGGCCAAGATGGTAAAACCCCATCTCTACTAAAAAATACAAAAAATTAGCTGGGTGTGGTGGTGGGCACCTGTAATCCCAGCTACTGGGGAGGCAGAGGTAGAGAGTTGCTGTGGCTAGAGAGTGCCACTGCACTCCAGCCTGGGCAACAGAGCAAGACTTCGTCTCAAAATACATACATACATACATAAATGCGGGCCTAGACCATATGGAGTAGTTCACGCCTGCAATCCCAATACTTTGGGAGGCTGAAGTGGGAAGATCACTTGAGCCCAGAAGTTTGAGACAACATAGCAAGACCTTGTCTCTTAAAAAAAAAAACAAACCTGGTGGCTTACCCACAATTTAAAAAGCCCTCTCTAGGCTGCATCATATACCTATCTTGTTTCTGGTTTCTTCCTTCTAGTACACCTTACATCACCAACCGAACTGGCAAATTCATTACGGCCTTGCTTGAGATCCTACAATCCCTAGTATCCCATGGGATCAAGGCCAATGTCTGCTATCTGACCTGTTTCTAACTTTATTCACTCCAAGACATAGCCTCTAATCCCATTAGGCAAGTATTTTCTTTCATATGCTGATCCCTCATTAAAAACTACGGTAATTATTTATTCAATAAATATTTTGTTACTGATATATGTTTTGTTACGGATATTTGTTACGATTATTACATAATCAGTGTTTATTATTACAATAAACACTGATATTACATATCACTGTTTCGTCTCAGGTCGATTCAACAAAAAATGAAGTCATACATTTTTGTATTAGGTACACACTCACCTCTTGCATTGTTTTCTCAATAAGCGCATACAACAATGGGCTGGCAGAAACCTTGAAGTTGCTGGTACCTGTAAAGAAATTATTTTATCTTTGCCCATTCTCCACTCCAGTAATTTTCACACTGCTACTTCTACAACTAAAAGTACTTGACAAACAAGACAGTAATCTCGATCAGTGGCCCCAGGCAACAACTCTTCCACGAATCAAGTAGACAAAAGCAATTTTGGTATCAAGGTCTTTAGCAACTATACTAAGTTGACTTCAGTGAGGCTCTCACTCCTTGAGTTTGCATACTTTAATCCTGGTGATCTTTTTTAAAAATATCAGAGTGGTTTTAGGTTCAACAGCAAAATTAAGAGAAAGGTACCTCGAGTTCCCACAATTCTACTCCCCCACACATGTGCAGCCCCCCCACTAAGCAACTTCACGTTTAACTTTTTGGTTCACTCAGGTTACAGCTACAGTACATTCCGCTGCAAACATTCAACAGGGAAATAACTAGGAAATTCCTTCCTAGTTTAATTGTAACTCCTTCCTTTTCTCCTATGTAGACATTTCACTATTCTCAGTTCATCAGCTACACCTGCACTTTCTTTCTTACCCCATTCCAGCTGCATGTACATCTGCACTTTAAATAACATTCAAACTCTTTTTGTCAATTTTCTGCTGCCAGTTAACATTCAAACTCTTCTAGAAGTTTGATTATCCAGTTATTTCTATCAGTGATGCCACAACATAACAGGCTGTGAATTACTCTCTAAGTACCATTCTATATGGTATAGTTTAGTTTCTTCTCACCTAAATATAGCCCAGTCTTATGGTTCTAAACTTTGGTACATCAGAATCACCTGGAATGTTAAAAGTGTTCTGTTTGGGGTTTTTTGCTTCAGGATACTTTGCCCTTAAGAAAATAGTGCTTCTTTTCCCCCAAGGGTTGCCAAAAAAAAAAAAAAAAAAAAAAAAGGAAAAAAAAAGCAAAGTTTTGTTTGTTTGTTTTTTTTTTTTACGGAGTTTCCCGATGGTCACCCAGGCTAGAGTGCAATGGCATGATCTTGGCTCACTGCAACCTCCACCTCTTAGGTTCAAGTGATTCTCCTGCCTCAGCCTCCCAAGTAGCTGGGATAATGGGCATGAACCACCACACCTGGCTACTTTTTATATTTTTAGTAGAGATGGGGTTTTCACCATATTGGCCACGCTGGTCTCAAACTCCCGACCTCAGGTGATCTGCCCACCTCGACCTTCCAAAGTGCTGGGATTATAGGCATGCACCACCATGCCCAGCCAAAAAAGCCCAGTTTTTGGACTTACACTCCCATTTCTGACTCAGAGGTCTGGGCTGGACCCAAACATTTGCATACGTAACAGTTCCCAGATAATCCTGATGCTACTGATCTGGAGACCACATTGAGGACCACCCGCTGCTCCAGACAAGGCTATCTGTGCTTACTGTGTAGCTTGACTATTTAAAAGAAAGCGAAGATACAGGCTGCGGGCAATGGCTCACGCCTGTAATCATAGCATTTTGGGCAGCTAAGGTGAGTAGAATACTTTAACTCAGGAGTTTGAGACCAGCCTGGGCAACATGGCAAAACCTCATCTCTACAAAAAATTAGCCAAGTGACTGAAGTGGGAGGATCACCTGAGCCCAGGAGGTCGAGACTACAGTGAGCCATGACTGTGCCACTGCACTCCAGCTGGGCAACAGAGTGAGACCCTGTCTCAAAAAAAAAAAAACCAAAAAACTTTCTTCCACTTAGAAGTAGTTTATCTGAATTCATAAGCATCTAATGAAAGGGATGCTTACCAAGAACAGCTTTATCCAGATTAATATAAGTGAAAGCCTTTAAATGCAAGGACGAAAGGTATCCCTAGAAGAGAAGGGAAAATATTAGTAAGTATAAATCTGTTTATTTATCACATACAGTAACATTAGGGATTCATTTTCAAATCTGGACTCTATTGAGACTAAACACAAAGGCAAAAACGGTAATATCAAACCTATAAGAACATCATTTTGGGAGCACAGCTTAAGTCCACAAGTTCAGGTGCCCAGTATAGGAATGGATGATAAAGAATACCTCTAGCCATTCAGTGGCACCAATCGATCCAAAGTCTCCAGCACTCCAACTGGCAAATACAATGCTTCTGCTGGGCTGAAACCCATCTGAAAGAGAACAAAGTTAGCTTTATCTTGGGGAAAGGTTATACATAGGCAAGGTGAAAGGTATCCCACTTAAGATGAATCAGAAGCTCTAATTCCAAGAAAGCAGATTCCAAAATCTTTTTCCTGAGCCAAAACAGAAAAAAATACTATCTTTTTTTTGAAACCCTAGATGAAAGAATAAAAGAATAGGAATACTTTTTTAAAACATAACCTACAAAGAGCAAGATAGGAGATCTGCAAATAAGATTTTTCAAGTACATAGTAGGGACCAGTAGTCACCCTTTTACAATTTCATTGAGTTCCTGAACTTCTGGACCCAGAGATAACTGAAAGCAATGTGAGCACGACGATGCACATCTTAACAACAGTTTGCATAGAGGTAAATTAAAACACTGGATTTTTAAGAAATAATTCCAAAATAAAATAAAAATTCACCAATGTAAGTTACAAGAGGAGTTTGCAGAGCAACTATGTTAGTGACAGCACCTTCTGGGGTTACACGTATCACTGCCCTCTATCCCACCCACTTCTCTCAGTGTGTATTTTTCTCCATTAATGTACTTTGTATTAAAGTTAAGCACTGCAATTTTCCCTATGACCTAAAGACTCAAGAATGTGATGTGATTTTGCATGCGTGGGTGGTTAGCAGTGTAAGAGCGGCAAGTAGGACAGAAAGGCTCAAAAATAAACAAACAGAAGAGGTAGGGTGTGGTGGCTCACTCGCAGCACTTTGGGAGGCTGAGGTGGGTGGATCATTTGAGGTCAGGAGACTAGCCTAGCCAACATGGCACAATCCCATCTCTAAGAATATGAAAAGTAGCCGGGCATGATGGCATGCGCCTGTAAACCCAGCTATTCAGAAGGCTGAGGCAGGAGAATTGCTTGAAGCTGGGAGGCAGAGGTTGCAGTGAGCTGAGATTGTACCACTGCGCTCCAGCGTGGGTGACAGAGTGAGACTCCATCTCAAAAAATAAATGAATAAACAGTACAAAATTCCAACATTTGTTAGGTCTTAGCACATTAGTATAGAGGTATGCTACTGCTTTCAAATAGATTTGAAAATTAGTGTAGAGATATGCTACTGCTTTCAAATAGATTGCTTAGGGACTACAATTTGTCTTATCATTCTGGATACATCAAACCAAGCACTAGGACTCGGTAACTCCACTGTCTCAAAGAAACTCATGATTTCTGCCATAGTTAAGACACTTTATGGAAAGCTGTTTCAAAGGAAAAGACAGCTACAACAAAAGACAATCTGCCTTCTATTTAAGGACCACAGCCTAGCATGAGAGAACCACAGGAATACAGGCAAAGTGAGCAAAGCATAGTATAACATCTAGAACTGTATGTAGTACACCAACACTCAAAGGAATCAAAATTTGTGCCCTACCTTTGAAGACCATATCTGAGAGCGTCTGAGCGAGTTTCAGCAGGAGAGCTGTTCCGACACTGGACTTCGCAGCCCCAGGGCCCCAGGCGTCTCTCTGGGCCCCAATGACAATATAGCGATCTTAAAAAGAGGAGGAAGAAAGATAATGTATATAATCAGTAGAAAGGTAAAAGTGCAGTACATGTATTCAGGATAAAAGAGCTGACTTCAAATCTGACTGAGGACTCTGGGAATTAAAAATTCACATGAGAATACTAATTTTTTTACCTTACTAGCAGTGCTACCCTTTTCCTACACACTAATTAAAGGTACTGACTACTCAAGTCCAAGGACTTATTTCTTAATAAGTGTTGCCTGTTTGATTGCATTTAAAAAGTCAGCTCCAGGGACTGGCAAACGACAGCCTGCATACCCATTTATTTGCTTAGTCTATGCCTGTTTTCTTGCCCCAACTACAGAGCTGAACAGCTAAAGTAGACACTATGCAGCCCACAAAATGTTTATTATCTGCTCCCGTAAGAAATCTGCTTATCAATGTTCTAGTCAGTAACTTAGAACAGATTTTCTAGTCATGATAGTCAATTTTTTTTTCATGGTAGCAGTTCACACTGTATGATAGTCAATTTTTAACAAGAATTTCGTAGGGTCTTATTACCTCCCAATAAAACTGACAAACAGGCCGGGCACGGTGGCTCATGCCTATAATCCCAGCCCTTTGGGAGGCCGAGGCAGGAGGATCACCTGAGGTTGGGAGTTCCAGACCCGCCTGACCGACATGAAGAAACCCCATCTCTACTAAAAATACAAAATTACACAGGTGTGGTGGCATGCACCTGTAGTCCCAGCTACTCAGGAGGCTGAGGCAGGAGAATCACTTGAACCCGGGAGGCGAGATTGTGGTGAGCCGAGATTGCGCCACTGCACTCCAGCCTGGGCAAGAAAAGTGAAACTCCATCTCAAAAAAAAACTGACACATAAAACAACTCACTTTAGGACACACAAGATTGAGTACTTCATAAAACCAAGCCAAGCCAGCTTTCCTACACTCCATCCTTTTCTAGCCACAGCTTAAGAATAGCAAAGAAAACGAATAAAAGGGGGTTTTTACCTGGTTCTACAAAGCCTTTAATAACTCCAAAGATGTTAAGAATTTTTATCTCTTTCATCACATTGCTCACAGAGAGCTTCACGCTCTTGTTTTGTGAGGTTACCATCCTACATGAAGAGTCGGTTTTCCAGTCAGAAGGACAGTCTCCTTCCATATTTCTAGAATCAGAAAGCAAGCATAAGTTCTGAGTTATTGTTCCTTGCCCAAGGTTTACTTCTGTTCAGGGAAGTTCCAGATTAGGAGGACATACAAACAAAACTTACTCTCTAGTGGTGAACCATTTGTGTCTTACTTTGATCTGTAGGGAGGCAACTGAAAACCATGAAGTACTTCCTAGTTCAAACAATATTTTTAAAAACTTCTGTAACTATCCTCATCTGATGTCTGCCTTTCTGCCAGAGGCTCAGCTATATAGTTTATATTTGGAACACATACCAAGATGGGCTCAAAATCAAGCTCTTTTAATATATAAAAGAACATCAATACATTTTTGTGTTTCCCAGTTGTCTCCACTAACAAGGAAAGTAGACATTCTTATCTTAGTTATAAAAAATATTCCTCAGCTGGGTACGGTGGCTCATGCCTGTAATCCCAGCACACTGGGAAGCTGAGGCAGAATTCCTTGAACCCAGGAGGCAGAGATTGTAGTGGGCCAGGATCACACCATAGCACTCCAGCCTGGGCGACAGTGTGAGACTCAAAAAAGAAAAAAAAAAAATTCCTGTGCTTCCCCAATCTAATTCCTCTGTGTTACCCAAATAGTAGCTGCTTCTAAGGAGGCTTACTTATATAAATGTAAGTTGAAACATTATTACTACCCTACCATATAAGGATAAGACAGGAGGCTGGCTTCACAGATTGGTGAAGACTTGTAGGTGGTGGGCAGAATGAGTCAACAAAAATCACCTATGATAAGTGCCCCTTAGCAGCATCAATAGTCATAGCATTTACATACTCCTTATATACAGATGTTCTTCATTTGAGATTGTATTAAGTAGAATATATTTTAACTATCCAATTAAGTTAAAGAAATAGGGCCAGAGAGCTTATCTCTCATGAGATAAATGCTTGCATAAAGGTCCGAAAATAGATCTCCATCCTATAACAGGAAATGAGAAATATGTCCACATCAAAATAAAAATTAATGATATGTACTCTAATCAAACTGGGTTCTGTTTTTAAAGAGGGATACTAATACTATACGGAGGATATCCAGAAGAACAAGTCATGACCACAAAGCATCTGGAAACCGTCATGAGACGTGAGGCTTTTCAATCAATAGCCAAGGAAACTGGAATCATCCTGTATTGCTTAAAATAGAAATCCAGAATAAATCGATGTTTCAGGGAATAAGATTTTATCCCAATAAGAATTCTAACAGATTTTCTCCAGTAACAGACTAGGTTGCCATAGGCAAAGTGCTTCACCACAGAAGTACTCGAGCAGAGCTATGTCAGGAACCTTGCACAAGGAATTCACTGGGTAAACTGGACAAGGACTCCTGGGTTTATAAATCCAAAGTCCGTTATTAAGATCTCTTTATAGAGAAAAATTCATTTTTATCTGTAGCAAGGTAACAGCTAACCATCATCCAAATTCCCAAATGTGGAAAATTATAATCATTTTTAACATTTTAATCAACATACAGTTCTTCCCTAATCATAAAACCTCACCCTGCAAGACACCTTTCAAATAAAAACTTACTCAAACAGCCTTTCTGCAGCAGCTCTGGAGATTGTTTGCACAGGTATATTAGGCAACCCTGAGGACCGAGACGGTGGAAACTGAGTGTGATTGAAGGAAGGGAATCCAGGTGTGTAGGGGTCGCCTGTTCCCAGATGAGCCTAGGAAAACAAAAGAGCAATTCACTCCCTCACATTCTTCCTCAGAAAGTTCTCTGTAAGATTCACATTTCGTATAAGGCTGCAGCCCAAACTTAGTTTACCAACTTGAAGCCTCAAAAATCTGAGTGGCTCTACAATATGACTCTTGTTTTCATGGCACATGGAAATTCTCAATTCAAGGCACTATTGATAAAATACTTTTAGCAACAAATAAAGCCTCAAAGTCAGTGTAATCTACCTTCTTGCTTATTGCTAACACCCTCCCAGAAAAAGAGCATTAAGAAAGACACAGTGCTATTCCTGCTAATATAGGAATCCAGTAACAATTCAAAGAACTCAAAAGCTGATTTGCTCAAGAAATAACTCACATGTCCGAAGAATGAAACGTCTGCATTAACAATGGGGAATTTAGTCTTGTCCATGTATATCAAGACACCAATTGCATTTGAGCTTTCAGCATTTGCAACCTAAAAGAAAATATATAAAGCTCAGAAAATGAAGATTACATGAAATGAGAATACATCCTGGACATTATGCTAAAGGACAAATGGTTACAGAGGACTAAACTTATAATACTTCCAAATATTTCAAATTGTTTATCTGTGGATTTGTTAATGGTTCCCTGAAAAACTCACAAGTTTGGAAAATAAGAAAAATATCCAAGACCGGGAGCAGTGGCTCATGCCTGTAATCCCACCATTTTGGGAGGCTGAGGCAGGCAGATCACCTGAGGTCAGTAGTTCAAGACCTGCCAGGCCAACATGGCGAAACCTGGTGTCTACTGAAAATACAAAAATTAGCCAGGCATGGTGGCGCGCACCTGTAATCCCAGCTACTTGGGAGGCTGAGGCAGCAGAATCACTTGAACCCAGGAGGTGAGTTCAAGCCTGCCACCATGCCAGGATAATTTTTTGTAGTTTTAGTAGAGACAGGGTTTCACCATGTTGGCCAGGCTGGTCTTGAAGTCCTGACCTCAGGTGATGCACCCAACTTGGCCTCCCAAAGTGCTGGGATTACAGGTGTGAGTGACCACGCCCGGCAAACTTTTTTTTTTTTTTGAGACACAGTCTCTCTCGGGCGCCCAGGCTGGAGTGCAGTGGCAAAATCTCAGCTCAATGCAACTTCTGCCTCCCAGGTTCAAGCCGAGATTTTCCTGCCTCAGCCTCCTGAGTAGCTGGGACTACAGGCGCCCACCACCATGCCCAGCTAATTTTTTATATTTTTAGTAGAGATCAGGTTTCACTGTGTTAGCCAGGATTGTCTTGATCTCCTGACCTCGTGATCCACCTGCCTTGGCCTCCCAAAGTGCTGAGAATACAGGTGTGAGCCACCACACCCGGCCCCTAATTTTCCTTTATATAAAACATCCTTATTTATTTATTTATTTATTTATTTTTTAAAAAGATGGGGTTTCACCATGATGGCCAGGCTGGACTTGAACTCCTGACCTCAGGTGATCCACCCACCTCGGCCTCCCAAAGTGCTGGGATTACAGGCGTGAGCCACCTATAAAACATGCTTTTAACTGAATTCTATATATGCATAAAACTGAGTTACACAGACAAATAGCTTTCACGTAAGCATTTCTCATTAGGTAAGTGGAACTTACTTGATTTGTTGAGCACTTTAATAAATTGTACTATCTGGTCTGAGAGTTTAAGACTGCTGGTTTTCAGAATGCAAGAATATTAGTAAGAAATATCACTTAACTGAAGAATAAGATACCAAAGTACTGTATTTAATGTTATAATAATTCATACTCACCTTTTCTGCAAAGGTGATTTTCCCTGCTCTGACAATCACTATAGATCCATTCACAGGAGAGTCTAAATCCTCAAAATCTTTTTCAGTACCAAAATTAGCATGGACCAGTCTACCCTAGAACAAAGACATTAGATTTAATGAGAATTATGGTAAGAGAACACTGCTAAAATCTTGAGACAGAGAATTGTACAGACCAAACCCAAGACAGGCAACCCCAGTAAGAGACAAAAGGGGGCCAAGGCCTAAAGAAGATGTGCGTTCTAAAAAACTTTACAACTTTTAGGTCAGAGCTATAGGAATAAAATTAGGATTTTTGGCCTCCTATGTCTTTCATGCCTTTATCCCATGCTGCCTTTAATCTAAAGAGCATTTTAGATTAAACCGGTATATGTAGGCTGCTCATAGGACTGCAACCCTGGAACAATCTTAACCTTGAGGACATCATATAAATAGGTTTTAACTGAAAGGTTTGATAATAAATCTGTCCCAAAATTGTTAAACACCATCTATTACAATAAAGTGACTTGCATATACCAACTTTAGATATGTCATTATGTTCCAAAGCTATTAAGAGTTCAGATGAACAGCTATCACCTGACATTAACAACCAAGCACCTGAAAAGAGAGCTTGAAGTTGAACAAATATCTTCAATGTCCTTTAACGAACAATCTACCAATCTCCTGGCCTGTATGCAGCCAAGCAAAGTGATAAGGCACAAATATCCAGAAAAGCAAGGAATCACCATAGCATTTCACCTGCCTCTAAAGGTATCCACTAGACATGCCCCCTGACTTACAAATGTGTTTTTGTTGTTGTTGTTTTGAGATGGAGTTCTGCTCTTGTCGCCCAGGCTGGAGTACAACGGCACAATCTCAGCTCGCTGCAACCTCCGCCCTCTGGGTTCAAGTGATTCTCCTGCCTCAGCCTCCTGAGTAGCTGGGATTACAGGTGCACACCACCACACCTGGCTAATTTTTGTGTTTTTAGTAGAGATGGGGTTTCACCATGTTGGCCAGGTTGGTCTCTAACTTCTGATCTCAGGTGATCCACCAGCCTCAGCCTCCCAAAGTGCTGCAATCACAGGCGTGAGCTGCCGCACACAGCCACAAATGTGATTTTAAGCTGAAAATTATTCCATCTAGCTGTTCTATTTCTGTGTTAATTTGGCTGTATTTGCCTAAATTTAAAAAGATCAAGGGCTGGGTGCAGCAGCTTACTCCTGTAATCCCAGCACTTTGGAAGGCCGAGGTGGGTGAAATGCTTGAACCCAGGAGTTTCAATTCAAGACCAGCCTGGCCAACATGGCAAAACCCTGTCTCTACCAAAAAGAAAAAAAGAAAAAAGAAAAAAATTAGCTGGACGTCCCAGCTACTTGGGAGGCTCACTTGAGCCTGGGAGGTGGAAGTTGCAGTGAGCCAAGCTCATGCCACTGCATTCTAGCTTGGGCGACAGAATGACACTCTATCTCAAAACAAAAATAAAAAAAGCTAAGAAATAAAAAAAATAAAAAATAGCTAAGAATCCAGCTACGACTAGGCCCAAGCCAAGATGGATATTTAGATCTGTCCCCACAAAGAGGATATGCATTCATTTAGGAAACACTACTATGCCAGCCATTTTCCAAAGCTCTGCAACGTGGCAGTAAATAGACCTAACCCATAGTTCTCCATATGGCTCACATTCTCATGGAAACAAAGACATAATGTCAGGTGCTACCAGTACTACAAAGAAAAAAATAAAGCAGGATAAGGGGAAAGTGATTAGAGATAAGACTTTGCAGGTTGGCTGTGTCATTAGAGGGTTGAAAACCAAAATATCAGGATCATTTACATTTTACAATTAAATTTATAACTCCTAAAAGAAAAGATAAGTTTCTGAATGATTCAACCTCATGAACTGTTTGCCTTACTTACAGTAACTGTTGCGTTCTGACTATATGCCACATAACCTCCAGGATTCTCCACCAGGTAAACAAATTCACTGTTTGTACCAGTTATGGTCACTGAGTTTTGAGCACTGTTAAAAAGATTAAGTTAAAATAAGGCTAAGGTCATTCTTCCAGAAAAATGCAATAGCTTATATTTAGTTTATCTTGCATTATTTTGCTTGAGGAAATTTACCTCCAAATCTTAACCTTGATTTTTATTTTATAAGTCTTTGGGCTGGCCGGGCGCGGTGGCTCACACCTGTAATTCCAGCACTTGGGAGGCCGAGGCAGGCGGATCACCTGAGGTCAGAAGTTTGAGACCAGCCTGGCCAACACGGTGAAACCCTGTCTTTACTAAAAATACAAAAATTAGCCTGGCATGGTAGCAGGTGCCTGTAATCCCAGCTACTCAGGAGGCTGAGGCAGGAGAATCACTGGAACTCGGAAGGTGGAGGTTGCAGTGAGCTGAGATTGCGCCATTGTATCCCCAGCCTGGGGGACAAGAGTGAGACTTCGTCTCAAAAAAAATAAAAAACAAAAAAGCCTTTGGGCCACATGGGGTGACTCACGCCTGTAATCTCAGCTTGGGAACCCAAGGCGGGAGGATCACATGAGGCCAAGAGTTCGAGACCAGCCTGGCCAACATGGTGAAACCCCATCTCTACTAAAAATACAAAAATTAGCTGGGCATGGTGGCACACACCTATAATCCCAGTTGCTCTGGAGGCTGAAGCAGGAGAATCGCTTGAACCTGGGAGGCAGAGGTTGCGGTGAGCCAAGATGGTGCCACTGCACTCCAGCCTGGGCAACAACAGTGAAACGCCTCAAAAAACAAACAAACTAACAAACAAAAAAACAGAAAGTCTTTGCTGGCTGGGCACCGTGGCTCATACCTGTTATCCCAGCACTTTGGGAGGCCGACATAGACGGATCACAAAGTCAGAGTTCGAGACCAGCCTGGCCAACATAGTGAAACCCCATATCTACTAAAAATACAAAAATTAGCCAGGCGTGGTGGCACATGCCTGTAAACCCAGCTACTGGCGAGGCTGAGGCAGAAGAATCACTTGAACCCGGGAGCTGAGATAGCGCCACTGCACTCCAGCCTGGGCAATAGAGCAAGACTCTGTCTCAAAAAAAAAGTCTTTGCTATATTTCGCACACCTGAAAATAGCCACTTGTATAAAAATAAGTTTACCATCTTTCAACATACCTATCTTTGACCTGAATCTTAACAAAATGTTCATCACGCCAGACTTTGCTTAGTTTATATTCACGAAATTGATTTTCAATATACCACGCAAGATTTTCATCTTTTTGAGATCCAGCCTCACGAGGGACATATAAATCTTCATTCAGCAGCCTGGAGGAGAAAATGTCTTTTAAATGAACTTAAGTTTAATTTAAAATAAACATTTAACTCAAGGATTAAACAAATTGTTTTGAAAGCAAAATCAGATAAATGAACTGTGACCCAAAACTTCTAGATTAGCCAGAATAACAGAAACTAAGAAAAAAAATTGTGCCCCAAATGTTAATTTATGACTTCTGAGCTTCTTTACCCACCATAAAGCACTCCCTTCAAGAGCCTCATCTTAACATAATGTATCTGCTTAGGGTAGTTTTAGGGGAAATAGTAGCTTCCAGGAGATCTACTATAAGTTGAACAAGATGGATTTTCAATTTTTGCCTACTTGTGAAGCATTTCTGAATACCCTGAAGTAAGACTGCTCCTTGGTCTGATCTCCCATAGTTCTATTTACTCAGCACTAGCTCTTACATTTTTGTAGGGCGGACTATCCTCTCACTTTATCCATAATTTCTGGCGTATGGTAAATCAACTAGATGAAGTAAAAAATGTCATAACTTAGGAATAAAGAGTTATAGTACCATTGTAACTGTAGAAAGCTAGCAAAAAGGAAAAGATAAATTTATTCTTTGTACAGAGAAATATATGTACAAAGATAGCAAAACTCTAAGGACAAGTGTTACAGCTCTTTTAGAATTTGTCAGCCGGGAGCGGTGGCTCATGCCTGTAATCCTAGCACTTTGAGAGGCTGAGGTGGGTGGATCATCTGAGGTCAGGGGTTCAAGACCAGCCTGGCCATCATGGTGAAACTCCATCTTAAAAAAAAAAAAAAATTAAAAAACAAACAAAAAAAGAATTTGTCTAGCACCCTTGCTAGTTTTTGCCAGAAAGCCCCTTAAAAATAAAATAAATAAACAGGCTGGATGCAATGGCTCATTTGGGAACCCCACTTATAATTCAAGTGAACCCCACCTGGGATTCAAGTGCTGTGATCCCAGCACTTTGAGAGGCTGAGGCAGGCAGATCACCTGAGGTCAGGAGTTCGAGACCAGCCTGGCCAACATGGTGAAACCTCATTTCTACTAAAAAAAAAAAAAAAAAAAAACCACAAAAATGAGCCACGAGTGGTGCAAGCCTGTGATCTCAGCTACTAAGGAGACTGAGGTAGGAGAATCACTTGAACCTGGGAGGCAGAGGTTCCAGTGAGCTGAGATTGCGCCGTTGCACTCCAGCCTGGGCAACACAGTGAGACTCCATCTCTAAATAAATAAATAAAGACTCTGTCTCTACAAAAAAGAATTGGCTGATATGGTGCTGCAAGCCTGTAGTCCCAACTACTCAGGAGGCTATGACAGGGGGATTGCATGGGAGGTTGAGGCTGCAGTGAGATGAGATTGTACCACTGTATTCCATCCTCCAACAGAGGGAGACTGCCTCTGGATACTTATTGGTATACGGGTTAATGTGTGAGTATCAGCAGAAACTAAGAAGCACTAGAAACTTAGGCAGTTAAATTACTCATGATCTAGAAGATGAAAAGGGCTACTTCTGCCATGTGTTGCTTCCTTAAAAAGAAAAAAAGAGGCTGGGCACAGTGGCTCACGCCTGTAATCCCAGCACCTTGGGAGGCCAAGGTGGGTGGATCACCTGAGGTCAGGAGTTTGAGACCAACCTGATCAACATGGTGAAACCCTCTTAAAAAAAAAAAAAAAAAGAGAGAGAGAGAAAGGTGACTGATGTCCTTGTCAACAAAGCAGAGCTTAGTACGACGTTATAAGAGGTTAAAAATAAAAAATCAGAGCCAGAAGAATGACAGCAAGCAATAAGCCACAAAGATGGGACAAACATCAAGGGCCTATGCATTTTTTAAGAAAAAGGAGAATCCCCGGAAAAGGTCTACCTTTTTTCGCTACCAGTATAGTTTCAGTTCTTTACAGGCCCCTTACCTTCTTCAGCTAAAACATGGCAAGTCTCGTCTTCTCTGAAAAGCCACTCTCCACAGTGTCACCATTACTGCTTCCCAGCAACCTATCACAATTACTTGTCTAGACACGTGGAAAGAAGCTCACACTCACTTGATGGTGCTGGTGAAGTCTGTGCTGTCCAGTTTCTCTGACAACTTTTTTTTCAGGTCATCCCAATATAACTGAGGTATTACAGGGAAGTTCTCTTCTGGGTTCTCCATCGCCGGAGACTCTGTTCCTGCCAGTCTCTGACACTCAGTTTTTGGTTCTACGTGTTTACAATAGCCCAAGTAGCCAATCATAAATCCTAAAGAGAAAAAGTTTCAGAGCTGAACTCAGAATTTCATTTGTAATTTATCTCTGTTGGAACTGTTAATATTTTCAGGTAAGTCTTGAAAACATTGGTTTTAATCAAATTGTAAGTAGTCTGAAAGTATATAATGCATCTCAGTTTTGTATATTTTAAGCCACTTAATCTAATAAATTATATACTAGCTTTACTTCAAATAGTTACCTATTCAAAATATAGGTAGCTTTTTCCAAAAGACCTCCTTGAAACATTAGACCAAGCTTCTATGCCACAAGTATCCTGTGTATATTTTAGTGTAACATTTGCTTCCTGGTGAGCGGGAGCAAACAAAAATAGGTAAATAAAAAACACTTGCACATTGTATTGGAAGAATTCACGGGTCTCTCTTTCCCACTAGATTAAATTCAATGACATCTATAGAATCTACTCATGATTGTCTTCCTAGTGGCACTTAAAAAAGCATGAAGTTGGCGGGCACAGTGGCTCATGCCTGTAATCCCAGGACTTTGGGAGGCTGGGGCAGAAAGATCACTTGAGGCTATGAGTTCGAGACCAGCCTGGCCAACATGGTGAAACCCTACCGCTACTAAAAACACAAAAATTAGCTGGGGCATGGTGGCAGGTGCCTGTAATCCCAGCTACTCAAGAGGCTAAGGCAGGCAATTGCTTAAACTTGGGAGGCAGAGGTTGCAGTGAGCCGAGATTGTGCCACTGCCCTCTTGCCTGGACAACAGAGCAAGACTGTGTCTCAAAAAAAAAAAAAAAAGGCACAAAATATATGCTAAGCTGAAATAACAGACTTCCCAGAGTTGGTAATGGAAAACATTTAAGTTTGGAATGGCCATTCTTACCAATCATGAAAAAGATGATCACGGCAATAGTCCCATAGAGGATGCTTCCATTACACCGTTTTGGTTTTGTGACATTGGCCTTTGTGTTATTGTCAGCATTTTCTTCTTCATCTACAGCAAGTTTCATCTCCACGTGACTGTTATCGCCATCTACTTGCCGAGCCAGACTGAACCGGGTATATGACAATGGTTCTCCACCAAACTGTTTTGGGGGAAAAAGGGCATTATGAAGAACAGGCATAGGACAGTTTGTTCAGGTACTATACTTGTTAGTGGGCCATTACTATGACTTGCTATATATTCTTCAGGGTGTTCTCCTTTCAAACCAACATTTTTCCCACTGCTCAGTCGAGGGCTTGTTCACACCGGTCTTCTCATTCAGCTTTTCTTTTTTTTTGTAAATTTTTATTTTTATTTTTTTGGGAGACAAGGTCTCCCTCTCTTTCCCAGTATGGAGTACAGTGGTATGATCATAGCTCACTGCAGCCTCAAAATCCTGAGCTCTAATGATTCTCCTAGCTGGGACTGGGGGGCACAAATCAGTTTAGGATACTATGTAGCAATCCAATCTATGATGCTGGTGAGAGCCAAGAACAAAATGAAGTTATAAACAAGCAGAAATTCTGACTAAGCATAAGATAGAAGACAGAAAAGAGAACAGGCCAGATACGGTGGCTCACGCCTGTAATCCCAGCACTCTGGGGGCCAAAGTGAGGCGGAGGGACCATTTGAGATCAGGAGTTTGCGACCAGCCTGACCAAATGGTGAAATCCCGTCTCTACTAAAAATACAAAAAATTAACCAGGCATGGTGACACACGCCTGTAATCTCAGCTACTAAGGAGGCTGAGGCAGGAGAATCGCTTGATCTTGGGAGGCGGAGGTTGCAGTGAGCCAAGATCGCCCACTGTACTCTACCCTAGGAGCCCAGGCTGAGACATCATCTCAAAAAATAAAATTAAATAAATAAAAATAAGAGACAACAAAGGACTAGATAGTGTGTCAAGAGTTAGATCCCTTTTCATCACTGCTTGATGGCTGTCTTTTCTGTATGTTCTTCCAGCTTTCACTCTTACTGCCTACACAATGTTTCTTTTCCCTTTTTTGAGACAGAGTCTCGCTCTGTCACCCAGGTTGGAGTGCAGTGGCGCAATCTCACCTCACCACAACCTCTGCCTCCCGGATTCAAGCGATTCTCCTACCTCAGCCTCCCAAAGTGCTGGGACTACAGGTGCACACCACTACGCTTGGCTAATTTTTGTATTTTTTTAGTAGAGACGGGGTTTCACCATATTGGATGGGCTGGTCTCAAACTCCAAACGTTGTGATCCACCTGCTTCAGCCTCCCAAAGTGCTGGGATTACAGGCGTGAGTCACCGCGCCCCATCAGCCTTTGCTTTTTACCTCTCCTAAGACATTTTCAGTGCTTTTTTTAGTTCATCTTATCTACTCGGCTGCCCCCCTCTACCACACCCAGAACCACCCTGAGTATTCTTCCAAGACGTCCCATATTTAACCCTATTGAAGGCTGAAATCTTTATAGGATCAGTTATGCCTCAAGACTACTAATTCAAATGTCAGTGAATACCCGATAATAGATTTATTATTTCATGCTGACTCAGTTAAAGTCATGCTTGCATATTTCACATTCTTACAGACACAGAAATACAACTGAAAATATCTTACCAAGTTAGAGAATGCTGATCTAGCTTGATCCATCATTCTGAACTGCCACACAGAAGAACCTAGGTATTAGAATAGAGAATTATTGAGAAAGATACTACTGTATCAGATTAGTGAGCTTTCTATTACCAGGCTACATGGTATATCAAATTTTTAAAATACATTATCACTTTTCTAGAAAAGATATTTAATCATACTTTACATGACAACTAAATTTAGTGTGATCCTTCTTAAATTTTGTTATACATGTATTTCTTTCTTTTCTTTTCTTTTTTTTTTTTGAGAAAGAGTCTTGCTTTGTTGCCAAGCTGGAGTGCAGTGGCATAACCTCAGCTTCTAAAGGCGTGCACTACCACGCCCAGCTAATTTTTGTATTTTTCATTAAAAAAAAAAAAAAACAGAGAGAGACACTGTTAAATTCTGGAGTGCAGTGGTGTCGTCCTAGCTCACTCACTGGACTCTGGACACTCCTTGGCTCGAGATTCTTCCACCTCAGCCTCCAGAGTACCTGGGACCACAGGCAAGTGCCATTGTGCCCAGATCACTTTTTTTTTTTTTTTTTTTAAAAGAGACAGGGTTTCACCATGTTGGTCAGGCTGCTCTTGAACTCCCAACCTCAGGTGATCCACCTGCCTCAGCCTCCCAAAGTGCTGATATTAAAGGCGTGAGCCACCGCGCCTGGCTAATTTTTGTATTTTTAGTAGAGATGGGTTTTCACCATGTTGGCCAGGATGGTCTCGATCTCTTGACATTGTGATCCACCTGCCTCGGTCTCCCAAAGTGCTGGATTACAGGCATCAGTCACTGTGCCCGGCATATGTATTTCTTTTTTTTAATAGAGACAAGGTCACCCTATGTTGCCCAGGCTGGTCTTGAACTCCTGGCCTGAAGCAATCCTTCTACTTTGGCCTCCCAAACTGCTGGGATTACAGGTACGAACCACTATGCTTTGAGTAGACAAAGTGACACATATAAAAAGACAATAAATTATCACTTGAAAAAAAATTAAGACTAAAGCAGACAAGATCTGTTATGTTATAAATACCACAAACCATCTCCAATAAAAAGGGGAAGAAACCCTGATCCTGATTGAATGAATAGTTCCTACAAGTGAGTTGATATATCTTTGACACACAAAAAGAAACACAAAACAGATTATGCTATTTTTCAGTTGAAGAAGCCAATTACCAGAGAAACTATGTGACTTGTTCAAAGCTAAAAACTTACAATCTAAATTAAGTTCAGTGGGTTACTGGGTTATACAAATTGTGTTCTCATCTCTGGAAGTTTAAGACATTAACCTTAACTTTTGTCAAAGTCAAATATGTCTCTGTAATCAAAGTCCTATGTTAATTTAAAAGCCTTAACTGAAATCTAAATTTTCTAGTTAATTTGGTTTGAGGGCATCTAGATGCCTGAAAGTGACATTATACTGAGATTTGCAAAATGGACATTTATTGCATACTATTTTAAAGCTTTTCCTATATACAAGTACACTTATAGTATATTAAACACACACATGACACAAACCAAGCTGTGAGGTATGTGCAGATTGTAAAGCGAAGGGTAATTCTAACTGGCATTAAGAAAAAGCTTCCCATCGCTGGGTGAGGTTGCTCACGCCTGTAATCCCAGCACTTTGGGAGGCAGAGGTGGGAGGATCACGAGGTCAAGAGATGAGACCATCCTGCCAACATGGTGAAACCCTGTCTCTACTAAAAATACAAAAATTAGCAGGGCATGGTGGCATGCCCGTGTAGTCCCAGGTACTTGGGAGGCTGAGGCAAAATTTGCCTGAACCCGGGAGGTGGAGGTTGCAGTGAGCCGAGATAGCGCCACTGCACTCCAGCCTGGTGACAGAGCAAGAATCTGTCTCAGAAAAAAAAAAAAAAAAGAAAAGAAAAAGCTTCCTACCTAAAACCTATTACAAAAAAAAGACCAGGGTCTATATGCAATAGATCATATTCTTAG